>MDKJ01110305.1:0-52085 GCA_005239525.1 Nicotiana knightiana
CTATATTACTTGTCGACCACGTACACTTGCGTGTGCATTGGGAAATCAACCAACAATTAACCTAGTTTTTCTTTTAGCAAACCATTAGAGGCAGATCATTAAGGAAAAGGAGACAAAATAGAACTACAATACCTAGTATGGTTTCAGGTGTCAATGGCGTACCAAGACAGCAAAGAGAAGAAGAGTTTATGGACAGAATAAATTAATGTAACCAACGGTAAATCAACAAAAACAGTTTAGGTTTAAATACAGAAAATAACATATAATCCAAATAAAGAACAAGGAGAAACCACAAATACTCGAAATAATGAAAACAACCTAACATAAATAGAAATTAAAGAAAACAGGATTTAACATTGTTTTCGTTTTGATATTTCATAGAAAAGTAAAGAAAGAAGAAAAAAACCCGTAGAAAAATGTTTGGCTGGAAAATGGGAGGTTGTCGAACCTTGGCCGGATTTCGGCGGGGTTTGAAAATGGGTCAAACCCTCATGAATCAATCGCTCTAGTCAAAAGCAATTGACTCATGAAGGTCCGAGCCGTTAGATCGTTCGAAGTCGACTGTTGTAGCATTTTAGGTTTTTCAGATTCTTAGATCTGAAATCGAATGATTTTGGGTGGGATTTTGGTGGAATCAATGACGGGAGGTGATCGAGGGAAGGGTGAGGATTATAGGGTGAAGGTTTGGGGCTATTTGGTGGAGGTCCGCCACCAGTAGACGATTTCCGGTGGCGGAAGGCGGTGGAAACCTAGGGCGGCTAGGGTTTCTTGAGACAGAGGAGAGAGAGACAGAGGGATGGGGGCGGCTAGGATTTTGGGGGGGTTAGTATTTGGATGGAATGAGGAGGGGTGGTGAGTGTTTGGACAGTTTTATAGTGGAGGGTTGGGAGTTCCCAGCCGTTTGATTTGCTTTGATCAACGGCTGGGATCACTTTTGGGGTGAAACGGGATCGTTTGGGTAGTGTAGGGGTAGGCCGGGTGGGCTATGGGATTTGGGCTGGGTTGTTTGAGTGTATATAGATAGGGATTGGGCCTGGGTATTTCTTGGCCCAGGTCCGATTTTGGCTCTCTTAACTAATTAAACTAATTAATCTAATTAAGTTCAAATCTAATTTAATCCAAAAAAGTAGTAATTAATTTAAACCTTATTTTTCATCTATTTACAGATTAATCAAGAATAAAACGACCAATTTTATTTTCCTAATTAATCTATGATTAATTGAATAAAAATGATTAATTTTTAGTAATTAGTTATTAAAACTACATTACATTAAATAACCATAATTCGTCTATTATTTAGTTAATTATAACTTTATAATTCCTTGATAATAGTGATGCAATTTTTAACAATTTTAAAAGATGAATTATGGATATGCAAAAAATATCTTTCACAATTAATCACTGAAAATCAAAAAAAAAATTCATAAAATCAATTGATTTATTGAGATTTTTGTAGGACGATATGGCGAGTAAAAATCACATGCTCATAGTCTTGAGCTTATGAAAGCTCTCCTCACACTCAGTCCACCTGAACGGAGCACCCTTTTAGGTCAGCCTGGTCATAGGTGCTACAATAGATGAAAACCCCTAAGCAAAGCGACAGTAGTACCCCGCCAAACCAAGGAAATTGCACATCTTTGTAGCTGATGACGGTCTAGGACAACTCTGCACTGCCTCCACCTTCTTCGGATCTACCTTGATTCCATCACAAGACACTAAGTGGCCCAAGAACGCCACTGAATCAAGCCAGAATTTAGAAAATTTTGCATAAAATCTCTTCTCCCTCAATGTCTAAAGCACTGTCCTCAAGTGCTTCTCATGATCTTCCCGAGATCAGGAATACACCAAGATGTCGTCAATGAACACAATGACGGAGGAATCAAGATAAGGCCAGAACACACTGTGCATCAAATGCATAAAGGCGGCTGGGGCATTGGTCAGCCCAAATGACATGACAATAAACTCATAATGACCATATCTGGTCCTGAAAGCAGTCTTCAGGATATCTGACTCCCGAATCTTCAACTGATGATAGCAAGAACGCAAGCCAATCTTGGAAAATACCCTGGCACCCTGTAACTGATCAAACAAATCATCGATGCGAGCAAAGGATACATGTTCTTTACTATAACCTTGTTCAACTGCCGATAATCAATACACATACGCATAGAACTATCATTTTTCTTCACAAATAAGACCGGAGCACCCGAAGGTGATGCACTGGGCCTGATGAAACCCTTATCAAGAAACTCCTGCAATTTCTTCTTCAACTCATTCAACTCAGGAAGAGCCATACGGTAAGGAGGAATAGATATGGGTTGAGTTCCCGGCAACAAATCAATGCCAAAATTAATATCTCTATCGGGCAGCATGCCCGGAAGATCAGCTAGAAACACATCAGGGAAGTCCCTCACTACTGGGACTGACTCAACTATAGGGGTGTCAATACTGACATCTCTCACATAGGCCAAATACGCATCATACCCTTCTCAACCATTCGTTGAGCCTTAAGAAATGAAATGACCTTGCGGGCAGTAGGGTGCCTCTCCACTCTATTCTCGATAAGCATGGCATAGCCGGCGTCACGGTTTTAGCGCGATAATCGAGAATAGCATAATGGGGCGACAACCAGTCCATGCCCAAGATAAGATAAGAATCTACCATACTGTGGAGGTGCACCCCTCCTAGCTCTGGGGCAATCTCTAACCATGTGACGAGTGTCACCACACTCAAAACAACCCCTTGGAGGATGCGGCGGCTGAGACTGACTCGGACCTGGCCTGGTGGACTGTCTGGTAATAGCACCTCGAGATGGAGGCATACTAGATACTAGCGGCGCATAATAGGCTCCTGAGGTCTAGGAGGAGCTGGGACACCGCTGGCTACTGGAAGAGCTGAATGAACAGGGTGACTCAAAAAACCCCTACCATAGCGTGTTGCTGGTGCACGACCTCCTGAATAATGACCAGTCTCTCGAGATTTCTTGGCCTCTCTCTCCTCTCTGTCCTCGGAAAACATGCCCTCCACTCTCCTGGCAATACTCACTGCCTGCTGATAAGTAATGTCCATCTCCAAATACCTGGCCATATTGGCTCGAATACTAGGGTGGGGTCCCTCAATAAAGCGACGAATCCTCTCTCTAACTGTGGCAACCAAGGCCAGTTCATATCGAGCTAACTCACTGAAACAGACTGTATACTACGACACAGTCATAGAACCCTGGTGCAGCTGCTCAAAATCTGCGCGCCAAACATCCCTGAGGCTCTGAGGGACATATTCGCACAACAATATCTCTGAAAACTAATTCCAAGTGAGTGAGGCTTCCTCGTCCAGACTACTCAGCTCATAGGCAGGCCACCACTGATATGTCGCTCCCCTCAGCTGGAAAGCGGTGAAAGAAACCCCACTCATCTCCACAATGTCCACAGTGCAGAGAATACGATGACACTCCTCAAGAAAACCCATAGCATTATCTGAAGCTAGTCTGCTGAAAGTATGTGGGTGGTACTTCTTGTACCTCTCAAGTCTGAGATGCTCTGCCTCAAAAGCAGCTACCCTGGTCTCATGCTGAACCGGAGCCACTGGGGGCATAGGAATAAACTCTGGGGCCTGATCAACCTGGACCCTCTGCTCACGAGTGCGGGCTGTAGGAGTTTGTGCCTCTCCCCACCTGAGATGTAGCAGGAGCTATCGGAAGTAGTCCATCCTGAGCTAGAGTGCTAAACATGCTCATGAACTGAGCTAAAGTCTCCTGGAGGGCTGGAGCAGCAATAGGAATCTCCAGTGTCGGCCCTCTAGCTGGAGCTGCTGGGGGCTCCTCTGTTGCAGCTTTCGCTGGTGCTCGGGCTGCACCGCGTGGTCGTCCTCTACCCCGACCCCGGCCTCTGGCGGCTCTGATAGGGAGCTCGGGTGCCTGATCATCAGTCCTCCCAGTACGAGTGCTCACCATCTGTGGGAAAGAATAGAATAGAGTTTTAGAATTTTGATGTCAATAACTCGCACAACAAGGAAATCAAAGAAGTATGATTGTTCTTAACAGTTACATAGCCTCCTGAAGATAAGTACGGACGTCTCCGCACCGATCCGCGAGACTCTAATAAACCAGCTTGTGACTTACAACTCCCATGAACCTAGGGCTCTGATATCAACTTGTCATGACCCAATTTAACCCTCCGAAAGGTGTCGTGACCACACCTAGTATTTACGACTAGGTAAGCATAATATTACGAAAAACTTAAAGAAATCAAATGATAAAGGATAAAATAACATACTGTAATAACAACCAAAAAAAATAGTGTCGCTCGCCATATACAAAATAACCTCCGAAGACCCGGAATGTCACTAAATCACATGCTTCTATAATTTATGTAACTCTATACAAAAGTCTGAAGATAAATAAAGAAAGTCTCTAGGCGGGGGAGTAGAAAGGGACTCCGAGGATCTGCGGATGTAAGCAGAAGTACCTTGAACTCTCCTGGAATCAGCAACATGCACTAACCCCGAGGCTGATAGCTCGTACCTGGATCTGCACACAAAAACATGTGCAGGAAAGGGCATGATTATACCACAATGGTACCTAGTAAGTGCCAAGTCTAACCTCGGTCGAGTAGTGATGAGGTCAAGTCAAGGCCTTACCGGAGTAAATATAATAAATTAAACAGTAATATATATATATATATATATATATTATATATATACATAAAAATTACAGTTTATGGGAGCCCTCAACTCAGAATATGGTAAACACAATATGAAATCTCCCGGGATACCGTCTCGTGGTTCTGAATGATTATGCAGTACAGAGGGATCTTTCGGAATATGTTTGTAGTCCCAAAAGTAAATATGCAGTGCTGGGGGATCTCCCGGAATACGTCTGTAGTCCCAAAATAAATATGCAATACAGGGGGATTTCCCGGAATATGTCTGTAGTCCCAAAGTGAATATGTAGTCTTGAGGGATCTCCCGAAATACATCTGTTTTCCCAAAAGTAAATATGCAAGTGCTGGGGGATCTCCCAGAATATGTCTGTCCCAAAGAAAAAATATGCAGCGCAAGATAAAATTACAGGTATTTCATCGAGTTATACAGTTCAGACTAAACACAAACAACGAAAAAATAGGGATCGAACTAAGCATGTCCCACAGAATGTCAAATTGGCAGTTAAACACGTAAGCATACTTCCCTAATCTAAACTAAGCAATTAAACATAATAGTGTAGTTTAATAAGGGGAAAACAGTTTATGACTTAGGAAGGAAAAATGGGATTTTTGCAACAATAGCCCTGTTCGTACTCGTCGTCTCGCGTACATGGCGCTCACACATCAAACAATACCAAACATCCTAAGGGGAAGTTCCCCAACACAAGGTTAGGCAAGCCACTTACCTCGAACCGCTCAAATCAACTCAATATCACGCTCTTGCCACGAGTATCCAACTCCGATGGTCCAAATCAACTAAATTCCTCTTCAAAAACCTTGAAAAAATCGCCTTTTACCAAGCTCTAAATCAACTTTTGAGTTATGAACAAAAAGCCCTCAATTTCTCTCTTTTCTTACCAGTGATTTCCGCTTCTGCGGTCCCACACCTGCGGAAGAATCATCACAGATGCGAAATTCACTAAACTGGGCTGGGGCTGCATCTGCGAGCCCACTTCTGCGGTCCTCCAACCGCACCTGCGATCCGAGCTGCCAAGGTCCATATCCGCACCTGCGGTCCAATACCCGCAGGTGCAAAAATAACAGGTGCAGCAAAGGCATAAGTCCCAAATCAATCCGTTTAGCATCCGAAACTCACCCAAGGCCCCTGGGACCTCAACCAAACACCCCAACCAGTCCTATAATACCATACGAACTTAGTCGAGCCTTCAAACCCCATCGAACAACATCAAAAATGTGAATTAAGCACGGATTCAAGCCTAAGAACTTAGGGTTTACCAAATTCTACAAACGACGCTGAAACCTAGTCTGAATGATTCAAATTTTACACACAGGTTACAAATGACACTACGAACCTACAGCCACTTCTGGAATTCCATTCCGAGCTCGTTATCAAAATTTCCACTTTCGACCAAAATCGCCGAAAATTCAATTTTCGCCAATTCAATCCTAAATCCATTACAGACCTCCAAAACACATTTCGAACGCGCTCCGAAGCCCAAAATCACTCTTCGGAGCTAACGGAGTCTACAAAATTCCATTCCGGATCCGTCTTCACACATTTTCGACTACGATCCCAATTCTAAGACTTAAACTCACATCTAGGGACTAAGTGTCCCAAAACTCTCTGAATTCCACAACCAAACACTCCAAAAAATCCCAAAAGTAAAAACAAATATGGGGGAAGCAGTTACTAGAGAATCGGGGTAACTCTCAAAACGACCGGCCGGGTCATTACAAAAACGTGCAGTCCGCACTTCCAAAAGCGCCAGAACAATATCAGAGTGTCGGACTCTCTCAAAACACACCCTGAAACACACCCGAGGCCCCCGGGACCTCAACTAAAGGTACCATCAAGTCTTAAAATACCATGTAAACTTAGTCGATCCTTCAAATCACATCAAACAACCAAGAAAACATGAATCACATATCACTTCAAGCTTAATGAGTTTGAAACCTCAAACTTCTACAACCGATGCCGAAACCCATCAAATCATGTCTGATTGACCTCAAATTTTGCACACAACTCACATTTGACATTACAGACCTGCTCCAACTTCAGGAATCGGAATCTGACCCCGATATCAAAAAGTTCACTCTCGGTCAAACATTCCAAAATTTCAACTTTCGACATTTCAAGCCAAATTCTACTACGGACCTCCAAATCGCAATATGGACGCGCTCCTAAGTTCAAAATAACCCAACGGAGCTAACGGAACCATCAAAAATCCAATCTAAGGTCAAATACTAAAAGTCAAACTTGGTCAAAACATTTCCAATTTAGAGCTTCTAGTTGAGGATCATTCTTCCAAATCAATTCCGAATAAATCCTGAAAACCAAAACCACGATTCACATAAGTCATAATACTTCGTACGGAGCTACTCATGCCCTTAAACAACCGAGCGAAGTGCAAATACTCAAAACGAGCGGTCAGGTCGTTACACACGACTTTAGAAATAATTGAATGACCATTTGAATAATGGACTCCTTGATTTTCATGTAGTCAAATAATAAATATAGTAGTACTTATTTCAGTAATTCCTAATTACATGATTCCATTTTGAAAGAGTAGGTGAAGTTTCTAAACAGGAGAGGGGCGACGGGCTGGTGGATTTTGGGTGGGTTTCTATTTTGCTTTGGTTCATGTGCGATAAGAAATTTTATTGGGATGACATTTTAAGGATTGGTGTTTAATTTTGATCATATGTTAAAGAAAAAGTTATGCAAATATAACTTTCTGTCAGAACCTTTCTTTGTTCTTCTCCTTTCTCCTTTTTCCTTTTTCCTTTTCCCTTATTCTTTTCCTACTTCTTCATTTTCTTCTATATAGTAATTGAAGATTGTTGGGATTGAAATTAGAAGGTTGGATATCAATTTTGGACTCATTTGAAGTTGATTTAGACAATTTTGAAATAAAAATGTGTTAATGAACGTTTTACACAATAAGTTAATGGTGATCCCTCAGGATTTGTGCTCAAACATTGATATTCCGTACAACTTCTGATATACTAAAATAATTTCATAAGATTTATCAAAAGAGTTACTATTGAATATTAATTTTTTTTAAATGAAAATTAATTGAGTTACTTTTTAATCAAAATTCTCTTTCATCCGGAAAATGCTAGCTTGCTCTAGCCTTGAGACTTAGTCTGCCTTCTTATATATTTTGGAAATGAAACCTTAAGTATTTCATTTGTGATACATTTTCCATTCATTTACTTTTTGGCTCGTGAAAGTCCAAAATCATGAATTTGTCCCATATTTATCCCTTCATCTAACTGTTTGTCCAACTTATACAGTATATGTACAAACAAAAGGTCAAACATATACATCAAATATCAAATTGGTCTATATTATACCTTTAATGATAACTTGAAGCATAATTTTTAACCATTGAAAATATTCAAATATACTCCTAAGTCAATCAAAAAAGTCCAGATATTCTCCGATATGACTTTTACCATATCAGCCAAATTATGTCATTTCTTCACAAAGAAAAACCGTTAATGAGAAGATATTTAAAGGTGAGACACAATAAGCCGAAAGTAAATTAAGGCATATATCTAAGACATATCTTAAATATTAAGAACGATAAGTAATACGATTATGCTTTTGATGATTTGTCAAACTTCATGGAGGAACCTGATGCAATCAGTTCCTTTGCGCTTATTGTGATGCTCAGTTGTCTAGACTAACCCTCAAGGAAACCAGATAAGGGAACTCCAAAGGGAGCATATATGATTAGTTCCTCAGGTCATCGTACAAGTCATCTCTACAGTTGTAAAAATTGTTGCACTGTATCAACTGGCAGCAATATAGCAGCAGAGTTGCAACTTGCTAGAGACCGAAAATGTCCTTGTATCATCTCTCATGATCTCACATATATAAACAAAATAATACAAGGTTTTGACCTAACACTTGCAAAACCTAAACACGTATTCTCTCAAGTGTGCTAGCGGCCAGTGATTCCTCCAGGTGCATTCAAGAACAAAGTTTCTACAAATCAAGGACCAAATCCCAATACTATAATTTATACATTTTCCCAAAACCTGGAGTCAACCGTCATGAGCATCTAAGACTATAAATATAATGTACAATAAGGTGACTTGCTATTACAAAAGCCTGAAGTACAAAAGACAAAAACTATGAACTGAGGAAAGGAAAGGAGGTGAGCTGGGGACGCTGAGCAGCTACCTCGATCCTCGAACAAACTCCAAGCGCGTCCGAAAATCAACTAGTGGGATGGTCCGGTACCTGGATCTGCCACAGAGGTGCAGGGAGTAACGTGAGTACGCCAACTCAGTAAGTAACCAAAGTAACTAAAAACTTGAGTGTAGTGACGAGCATTTTATAAAACATGTAAATCCATATAATGAGTAACAATGGAAATGAATAAACCAAGTCAGGAATCTACATTCCAAATATTTCATAAAACTCCAGTTTCCATTTAAAAATCTCGTATAAAAATATTTATCCAACATTTATCATCAGAGGCTCAGTGTAAAAAAGAGTAAAAATAGTAGTTTCATAAAACATAAGCCCCTCGGGCACAGTATCACTCACAAATAATGCCTCTTGAGCAAGCCTCTCGGACACTCGTGACTACACTATCAGAATCTCATGCTCTCACTTAAACACTCGTACTCAGCAAGTACCATGAATACACACAACTGGTGCGGCGGGAAGCCCGATCCAATATATATATATATATATATATATATATATATATATATTTATATATATACTGTTGCCGCGTGCATCCCGATCCATATAACATACGTTGCGGCGTGCAGCCCGATCCATATAATAGTCGACTGCGTCTACTGGGGTTGTACAGACTCTGGAGGGGCTCCTACAGCCCAAGCGCTATATTTGCTGCAGTGTACATCCCTATCCAATATGTACATTGTTGTGGCGTGCAGCCCGATCCATATATATAACATACATTGTTGTGGCGTGCAGCCCGACCCATATGTAATCTATACTGTTGCGGTGTGCAGCCCGATCCATATGTAACATATAACATATATATTGTTGCAGTGTGCATCCCGATCCATAACTATCCTTACATACTAGGCTCTCGGCCTCACTCAGTCATCCTCACAAGCCACTCGAGCGATTCATCTCAACTCACGGGACTCAGCCCAAAATACCCCTCAGAGTTTCAAAATAGGGTGATAACAGTGAAAATAACAAGTGGTAAACATGACTGAGTTCACTCCCTCAGGTTTAGAGTTACAATTGTTACTTACCTCAAAACAGCCCAAAAACTACTCCTCGATGCTCTTGCCCCTAGAATTGGCTTCCAAATGCTCTGAATATAACCAAAACCAGATTATTCTCCCAAATTCTCCGAATCTAACCAAAACCAGATTAACATCATCAATATACGCTAATGGAACAAAACCCCATCGAAAACTATCAATTTTAAGCACAATTCCCGAAATTGGCCAAACCCAAGCCCCGGGCCCATGTCTCGGAATTCTATAAAATTTATATCACGAGAATCCTCATCCTCCCATGATTCTATACATACCAAGAACACCAAAATCGAACCACAATTGCCCACTCAAATCCTCAAAAGAATTTTCCAATTCCATGCACCTAACCTCCCCAATTTTGGGTTTAAATCCAACAATTTCCGATTTAATTACTTAGAAAACGACATAGAATCGAGTTATGAAGTCGGAAATCTTACCTCCAAGTGATTCCCTTCGATTTCCTCTTCAAACCCTCTCAAAGAGCTCCAAACCCGCTCAACAATGGAGGAAAAATAGACTAAACTCGCAAAAATGGACTTTTAAAACATTCTGCCCAGCACTAAATATTAACTCATTGCGATAGCGGGACCACCCACGCGATCGCGAAGAACAAACTTAATGCCTCCAAATTTTACCCATTGCGATCGCACCATTCCCCACGCGATCATGAAGCTTCGACTCCCTGACCTATGCTATCGCGTACCCATTCACGCGGTCACGAAGAACAATTGCAACAACCTCACGCTCCCCCTTCTTCTTCTACGCGATCGCACAAGGAACCACGCGACCACACTGCTCTGGCTGCCCAACCTATGCAATCGCAAACCTCATTACGCGATCTCATAGAACAAATCTGGCTGCCTCAAACTTTACTTTACGTGATCGCGGATGAACTCACGCGATCGCAATGAACAAACCACTGCTGCTAAAACACCAGAAAACCAGCAATCTCCCAAAGACCAAAAGTGCCTGTTTGAGCATCTGAAATACAACCGAGGCCCTCGGGACCTCAACCAAACACGTCAACACATCCTATAACCTTATTCAAACTTAGTCGAGCCCTCGAAACACCAAAAACGACCCAAAAACACCAAAATTACATCAAATTCAAGCCTATGAACTTTGAAATTTCTAAATTTCACCAAAGATGCCGAAACCATCCAAAACACATCCGATTGACCTGAAAATTTGCACACATATCCAAAATGACATTACGAACCTTCTCCAACATCCAAAATTCCATTCCGACCCTGATAGCCTATTTTTCACTGCTAGCCAGAAATCGCCAAAAACTAACTTTCGCCAATTCAAGCCTAATTCTACATCGGACATCAAAACATCATTCTGAACACACTCCTAAATTTCAAATCACCTAAAGAAGCTGTTTAAGCCATAAAATCTACATTCTGAGGTCATTTACCAATAAGTCAACTCCCAGTTAACTTTTTCAACTATTAAGTTAATTTAAGAGACTAAGTGTCTTAGTTCTCACCACGACCACTCCGAACCCGAACCAATCAATCCAACACAACATAAATAGGCTAAGCAACATACAATAAAGCAGAAATGGGGGAAACCGGGCTAATCTCACGGAATGACCGGCCGGTCATTACAAAAGTGCTTTTCAAAAAATTACTTTTGGAGAGAAATTACTTTTTTCTACTATTTCAAAACTGCTTCTGCTTCTCCTAAAAAGGTACTTTTTTTTCTTCAAAAAACTTGGCCAAAGTGGAGTCAAAACATCAACTATTTATCATATGTAGATGACACAACTATTTTTTGTTCTTCTCATTATGGGACCGTGTAGCTTACCATGAATGTATTAGAAGAATATGAGGTTGCTTCAAGTCAAAAGATCAATAAGGAAAAGTCTTCTTTTGATATGCATGAAGGAGTGCCTGCAGAAGAGGCAAACACAGTCCATTTGATCACAGAATTTTAAAGAAATCCCTTTCCATTCACATAGTTGGGATGCCCTATATCATACAACAGGACGAAGAAAGAGTTCTACAAAGGCATCCTCTTTAAAGTTTGGGAGAGACTATCATCATGGAAAGGTATGTTATTATCAATAGGTGGCAGGGCAGTTTTGATTTCACATGTACTTGAGAGCATGCCAATTCTTCTCTTATCAACTGTAAATCTACCAGTACATGTGATAAATCAATTACACAAGATGTTTGCTAAGTTCTATTGGAGTAATTCAGGCAATGGAAAGGTTAGACATTAAGCTTCATGGGACAATTTGTGTCTGCCTTAAAGAGAAGAAGGTCTTGGTTTCAGATCATTACATAATGTGTCGAAGGTTTTGTTTGCTAAGCTATGGTGGAATTACATGTCAAAAGATACACTATGGTTTATATTTGTGAGGAATAAACACTATAAGAAGATTAATAAGGTGCTAGTTCCTTGGAGAAATGGATCCTAGGTTTGTAAGAAAATGATTCAAATGAGAGAGGTGTTGGAACATCAAGTGTGGTGGCAATTGAAGAATGGAAGCTCATATTTCTGGTATGATAAATGGACTGGACTTGGTGCTCTGTACCGTGCTTCAGGTCCATATCATTGGTGTGATGAATCCATAAAACATGTGGATAAGGTGATGGAGAATCATGGAATGAAGTATTGTTGAGGGAGTTATTGCCTGAGGAGATAGCTCAACATATCTTAGAAAAGATAGCACCTCCTGCACATCAATCAGTGAAGGATAAGCCCTGGTGTAAGCTAGAAACGAATGGTAAATTTACAGTGAAGTCAGCTTGGTATTACATAAAGAAGAGAAGAGATGAGAGAAAGTTATACAAATTTATGTGGGTGAAGGGACTTCCTTTCAAAGTTAGCTTCTTCATATGGAGATTATGGAAAGCAAAGCTACCTCTAGATGATTGGTTCCAAAGACTGGGATACATTAGAACTTCAAGATGTTGGTGTTGTAGGCATCCTAAAGAAGAAACATTACCTCATGTCTTCTTGACATCACCAGCTGCTAGGTTTGTGTGGAATTATTTTGGTGCACCTGTTGGGATCAAAACACAAGGCAAGCATTTGGTACAATTGATAAATGAATGGTGGAACAAAGAAGGAAATACAAGTCTGAAGGCAGTATATCAAGCAATGCCAAGCTTGATTGTCTGGCATCTGTGGAAAAGGATGAATTCTGTAAAGCATGGGAAAATTGTATCTTTTAGTAGACTGATTGATTGTATTTCAAACTCCATACAAATGCTACTGAAAGTAAGGAGACCGGGCATCAAGGGTGTCACAACAAATTGGCCTGACTTACATGAGAATTTAGCCAACCATGTTCCAAAACTGAGATATACAAAGGTTATGTGGCAATTAACCCTGGTGGGTTAGATAGAATGCAATACGGATGGGGCTTATAGAGGAGACAATGGAGGGGCTTCATATGTTTTTTTATAAGGGATGGAATAGAGACCTCATCTATGCTCAGGAAGATGCAGTAGAGGAAGCAACAAAAAATATAACTGAGGCGCAAGTAATTCTGGAGGCCCTAAGGTACATTGTTCAAATTCCATTCCCTCCATGTATAATTGAAATTGATTCAATGCTTATGAAGAATGTGCTGGATGATTTTTGGGAAACACCTTGGAGCATAGCAGACCAGGTAGATAAAATCAAATTCTTATTGTCTAGGGGTGTATCACACCTCTTTTTTTCCGAAAGGGTGGGATAAGAGAGTTTTTCAAATTTAAGTGACATTATTTGAATTGGGATTATTTATTTAATTAAGAGTCGCCACTCGAAATTATTTATTTACGGTGTCCCGAGTTATCATTTATTCAGAATCCCAAATCGAGGAAAATTTTGACTCCGTTAAAAGTCTGCAAAACCAGAAGACCGGGTGAGGAATTCTGTTAACCCGGGAAAAGGTGTTAGGCACTCCCGAAATCTGTGATTTTAGCACAGTCGCTTAGAAATTTATACTTGGCGTAAATTCTTTAATTACTCATTTTAGGACCTATGTTTATTTTACCTTTTACCGCTTCTAATTACTCGATTATTCATATTTAAAGAATCATCTGAGTTACACGTACGTATACTCGTTTAGTTTTGGTATGTCAAAAATCATGTCACGCGTACGTGTACGTAATTCACGACACTTAGTTTACTTAGGAAAAGATGGGTCAAAGTCGCGCGAACGCGTACCTTGAATTTATTTAAAAATATTATAATCACGTCATGCGAACATGTACGCAATCCCAATAGTAGTTTAAAAACCGCGCCTAAAAGAATTTCTACGAGTATTTGATTAAGGCTTTTTATTTACTAAGAATATTTGACTGTGGTCACACGAACGTGTACCTTGATTTGTTTTTGGTATCACAACTATGTCACGCGTGCGTGTACATAATTGTAATAGTTAGTTTGATTGCAAGTATATCTAAAGTTATGATTATGTCTCTAATCTAAGTACCATATGTCGTGTAATTAGGTGTGAAAGTCCAATACCATGTGATACATTTATTTAAATTAAATGGGGCAGCTTATGTACTAGCTGCCGAACAGGCCCATAATTAAGAGAGTTTGGACCTGATAAGAGCTGAGTCCAAAATGGACTCTGGCCCAATACATACATTATCAATTATTTGTGCCAGCTAAACTGAATCTTAATCGAAAACTATTTGGGACCGGATAATGGCGGAGTTCAAACGAACTCTAGGCCAATAGACATATTATCAAGCATTCAATCAACTAAGCAAATTTAATTCAGGAAAATTTGGTCCTGATGATGAGTCCAAATGACTCTGGCCCAATGCACATTTTATGAACAACTAACTGAAATTAATTAAAGATGATTTGGGTCGGGTAATGACTGAGTCCAAATGACTCTGGCCCAATGCACATTTTATGAACAACTAACTGAAATTAATTAAAGATGATTTGGGTCGGGTAATGACTGAGTCCAAATGACTCTAGTCCAATACACATTTGTTTGAACGAGTTTGAGACTAAAATTTGTAATAGCAATTATAAAATTTTACTTATATTTTATTTATCTTTTAAAACAGAAATCTAAGGGGGTTTGGGACGCGAGTAAAGTAAATCAAAACTTTAGTTAAATTTAATGATTTTCTACTGATTTCTTAAGTTTTTATTTCTTATATTATCACCATGTTAAAATGATAAACTTAAAAATCATTGTGCATTTGAAACTTTAAAGTGTAAATGTCTTTAATCAAATTATCAACTTAATTTATTACCCGAAACCTAAAATACAATTCTATGGACCCAATTGGTTTGGGCCTGAAAATTTATTAGGGCCTACTGTCCAGTTGGCTCATAAAAGCCCAGTCTTTCATGACCCAAAAGCTAACGAATTGGAATTACAATGTTTAATTGGTTTAAACAAAATAATAAAAGCTATTTATACATTAAACTAACTGATTATACAAAAGAGATATAGAGAAGACTAAATTATCATAACTTATTAACTAAATAATGAGATTAATGCTTTAATGATGACCAAATCTACCTATTATTACTCTACTAAGTTTCTTAAGAGAAAATATTGTTTTCACTTCTCTTATTACATGCAAACGTATAGTATTCTAGATAAAATCTTTATAACATGAACATATAAAGCTTAAACCGATTCTTTGAAATTTTCAGAACATTCCAACATAATACTAATATAACTTAAATAGAATAATCAGTGTAAATGACTAGTCCTACATGAATTTATACATAACTTCCAACTAAACAACCTTAACCCACATGATTCATGCAGCAATTTAAATCATATACAAGAACATACTTAGCAAAACACAAACTCTTGATAAACAACAAATTCATAATCAGGATAATAACAAGATTAAACATTTACATTGTATCGAATAGTACCTTGATAGCATCAAGAAAACAAAGAGATAAAGAAAATATGTCTCTGAAAAACTTGAGTAACAGCAAGCCAGAAATCAAGTAGAATACCCAAGAATTCTCAGTCCCAGCTTGGCAAAACCAGTAGGAAAGTAAACTAATTTTTTGTTGGTTTATGTTTCTGAAATACCATTACTAGTTTTTAAGAAGTTTTGGAAATTTAAAGGCAAAGAACTTAAAAGCAATGTAGACTTAGTAATTTCTTGAAAAAAATTCTGTGTATGTGTATCTATGTGTGTAGGATTAGGTCTGTAGGTAGATATGTAGGCGTGTAATTATATTCGTGTATAATGAAGAAAAATGTGAGTGTTTATATAGAGTGAGGGATTGAAAGGGATAAGGGTTAGGGTACCAAAAAGGAATCTTCCATCATTCCATAAAATCAGGGAAAAGACATCTTTCTTAAACAGAAATATGGACAGCTATCCAATTTCTGGTACTTTCTTATCACAGAAACTGTCTAATTTTTGGATATTTGGGATCTTATCCCTATCCTTTCCTACTTAGCATCGGAACAGTAGTCCCTATTCTAGAAGTTTCTAATCATTTACTGAAAATTTTTCAAACTAAGATTCCAAAATTGACCCTTAAGGGCTTTGGAATTGCCTTAGAACCAGACTGGTTCTGGGCCTGAGTCGTGCGACTCTTGGTCTAAAGACCTTGGCCGCTTTAAGCTTTAATAAAGCTATTGGCATGTTTATCACAGACAGGCCCAATTTATAAGCCAAGTGGAACGGGTCATTTCAATGAGGCTCAGTTCTTAACAACTACCAAATAAGACAGCAAACAAATAAAAACAAAAATAACAGGAATTCTATTTAATTAATTTTAAAGAATATAACAGCAAACACATAAAAACAGTAAACATAAAAATAAAGATAAAACATATAATAATAAAGATAAATGAAAAAAGAAAAAAGGAACAAGACAGAAATTATACCTAAACTATTTTTTGGGAAAAAAAGGGATTCTAGCCGTTAAAACCCCTCATGCCAAGACTCACATTTGGGATCCCAGACCTTGATGGGAGATCTTGACATGAGGATTTTTAGACGAACTAGGTGGGATTTGAAAAAGGGAAAGGCAGACCTAGGGTTTTGGAGACCCAGATCTAAGATCTAGAGTTTTTGGTGGGGGATATTTAGGATCTATGGGTAAATTAGGGTTCTAGGGATGTGGTGGTTGTAGGTTAAGGTTTTGGGTAGGTCTAGGGCTCAGCCGCCGCCATAGGCGATTTTCGACGGCGGCTTTAGGTTTCTGGGCTTTCCGATCTAAGATTTGTTGATTTTGGTGGGGGTTTTGGGGATTTTATTGGTAGGGGTGAGATTCAAGAGGGTGAGGGGAGTGTATGGGGTAAGTTTGGGTGGTTTGGGATTTCGCCGCCGCCGTAGGTGATTTTCGACAGCGGCTCTAGGGCGGAGCTAGGGTTTCTGGTTCTTTTCAAGCTCAATACCTACTGGTTTTCATGGGGTTTTGGGGTTTTGATTAGTGGGGGAGGCTGAGAAGAGTTAGGGGAGTAGATAGGGGTGGTTTGTGGGCGATTTCAGGTGTCTCTGCCGCCGTAGGCGAATTCCGGCGGTAGCTTAAGGCATAGGGTGGTAGGGAGGCTAGGGTTTAGGTGAGGCTTAGAGAGAGATGTGAGAGAGGGGGAGTTTGAAATGAGGGGGTAGGACGACTTAGGACATATATATGTCAAATGCCAGTCCAATTCTGAACTGTTGGATCTATTGAAGATCAACGATCTTGATTGATTGATATCTAACGATGTCGTTTGGTTTAGGCGGTGGACTGGACCGGTTTGGTGGTATTGGTATAGGTAATTTGGACCGAGTATTGGGATTGGGCAGACTTAAGTTTGGCCCAGTCCGGCCAAAGCTAATCACGTCCCTATTTTCTTTAATTAACTTCTAAAAATCTAATTAATTTAACTAAATCCTAATTAAGTACTAAGCGACCTTAATTTGTAAAATTAACTAGCTATCTACTTGTATTATTTACATAATTATTCAATCTTAAATTTTAAAAGAAAAATTACTAATTTTAACACTAAGACTAAAAAATGTCAAAAACAAACAATTTTTGGTTATTTTCTTTTAATCTAATTATGTAATTAGGTATTAGATTCAACTAAAACCTAATAATGCTATACTATGAGGATTTAAATATTGTTTGTTATTTTCCATGACTTTAAAAATGAAAAAAATGCAAATAATTTCAAATAATTACCAAAAATCCTAAAAAAATCTAAAAATAAATAGGAATAATCTATTTATTAATTTTGTAGGAATATTTTTGGTTGGGTAAAATTACATGCTCATAGCTGCCCTTTTTTGCTCGAAAACACGAAGAGTTTTCGGGCAGAGACAAAGTGAGCGATCACGAACAAATTTTACCCATTCGATACTCCATGGGAAGGATTTTGGAAAAGTTTGACCGAACCTTGCTTCAAAGGTTGCCTACATATCCTTGGTTATAAAGGAATCAGGTCAGTGTAGTTCTGGAAGTTTTAGTAGTTGGGACTACCGGAAAGCTGTGATTTCACTATTGTTACTACTGTTACTGCTGCTGAACTCCTGATCTGGATTTGATGCTTGTTAGTTGCAGGTGTTGGTTCAATCTTCTTCAGATTTTTTAGATCAATACGGGACATGTATTGCAGGTGTTGGTTCAATCTTCTTCAGCTTTTTTAGATCAATACGGGACATGTAAAACCTATGATTTCAATATTGTCTTGAGCAGCCCACATCTCTTCAGCTTCTATACTTTAGGCTCAACTCTTTTCTTTTTCTTCTTTTCTTTTATTTTGGATTGAGACTTCTTCTTTTGGTCATCTCGAACCCTGTTCTTCGAGGTATAACCTTCTTAGGAATCAAAATAAACGAATGCAATTTTCTGCCCCAGTTTTCACTAGGAAAATTCGTGAGTTATTGTGATAAAGTTCTATACTACTTCATTATTGAAAGCGATAAAAAGGGGCGGGAATGGTGTACTCGAAGTAACTGTATACTAGGAAGTGGAGACCCTATGTTTAAACACCACATCAACTAGGGATTGAAAACCCTATGTTGTAAAAAAATCACCAGGTTATGTTGGTATCAACTAGGGAATGGTGACCCTATGTTTGAAAGTCATCAGGTTATGCTGGCATCAACTAGGGAGTGGGACCCTATGCTGGAAAGTCATCAGGTTATGCTGGCATCAACTAGGGAATGGGGACCCTATGTTGGAAAGTCATTAGGTTATACTGGCATCAACTAGGGAGTGGGACTCTATGTTGGAAAGTCATCAGGTTATGTTGGCATCAACTAGGGAGTGGGACCCTATGTTAGAAAGTCATCAGGTTATACTTGCATCAACTAGGTAGTGGGACCCTATGTTGGAAAGTCATCAGGTTATGTTGGCATCAACTAGGGAGTAGGACAGTATGTTGGAAAGTCATCAGGTTATGCTGGCATCAACTAGGGAGTGGGACTCTATGTTGGAAAGTCAATCAGGTTATGCTGGCACCAACTAGGGAGTGGGACCTTATGTTGGAAAGTCATCAGGTTATGTTGGCATCAACTAGGGAGTGGGACCCTATGTTGAAAAATCATCATGTTATACTGGAATCAATTAGGGAGTGGGACCCTATGTTGGAAAGTCATCAGGTTATGCTTGCATCAACTAGGGAGTGGGACCCTATGTTGGAAAGTCATCAGGTTATGCTGGCATCAACTAGGGAGTGGGAACCCTATGTTGGAAGGTCATCAGGTTATGCTGGCATCAACTAGAGAGTGGAAACCCTATGTTGGAAAGTCATCAGGTTAGGCTGGCATCAATTAGGGAGTGGGAATCCTATGTTGGAAAGTCATCAGGTTATGCTGGCATCAACTAGGGATCAACTGGACGCTTTATCTGTACGAACCGTCCAACTCTCAGAAATCCATCATAACTTATACCTCAAGATTGAGAAACCTTGTCCAGGACTGTGTTCCTGTCAGATTGATGATTTCCTTGTTTCGATCAGCGGTGCCCTTTACGAGTTTTCACCAGCTAACCTCTCTTATTTCTCTTCTCATCGTTGCCTTATAGTGCTCTTTGTGAGTTTTCACTGACAAGACTCTCTCATTTTCAGTTTCTCTGCTTAACATCGCCTCACGGTGCTCATGTGGGTTTTCACCAATAAGACTCCCTTATTTTATTTCTCTTATTTGGTTGTATCAGATCCAAATAACTGTATCCCCCAATTTTGGACACCTTTACCAAATTATTGGAAGGACTTGAACAGGATTTGGGTAAAAAGAATTTGGATTGACTTACAACTTTTGGAACCTTTCAGGCGAAACTATCGCCGAACCATAATAGATTCTGCCCCAATTTCAACTTTTGAAGAAATGTGGATTTTTATTTTGGTGTGACTAAACCCCAGAGTGAGTTTGCCTACGTATTCTTCCGGAATCAAGTCGAACGTAGTTCAAGGAAACATTTTATTTTTGTTTTGTTTTTGTTTTGATTGATTGATTGATTTTTTTTTTCTTATATTGAACTTTCAGGTTCCAAGGAGAGTGATCAAATAAAAGTAACCGGCTCAAAGGATTTACAAAAAGTTGATAGTGTTTGGGTAGAGGGAATAAAAGCCTTCGTCATCCCAATCAGATAGTATTAAGACCTCGAAAGGGGTTAAAAATAATACCTTTTGAATGCATCTGCATTGACAACGGTTTGGGGGTCATTTCTTTCAATATCTCCTAAGTACAATGCCCCTTTTGGTAGCAGTTTTCTTATAATGTATGGACACTTCCAATTCGGAGCAAACTTTCCTTTTGCTTCCTCATGATGCGGGAGAATACGCCTTAGAACGAGTTTCCCCACTTAGAAGTTTCTAGGCCGCACTTTCTTGTTGTAGGCGCGGGCCATTCTTTGTTGGTACAACTGCTCGTGACAAACCGCGGCCATCCATTTTTCATCAATCATAGTTAATTGTTTTAGTCGGGTTTTGACCCATTCATCATCTTCGATCTCAGCTTCAATAATGATTCGAAGAGAGGGAATTTCGACTTCCGTCGGTATTACGGCTTCAGTGCCATAAACCAATAAGTAAGGCGTAGCCTCAACTGATGTGCGTGTGGTTGTACGATATCCCAATAATGCAAAAGGCAGCTTCTCATGCCATTTCCTAGAACTTTGAATCATTTTCCTGAGGATCTTATTAATATTTTTGTTTGCCGCTTCAACGGCGCCATAAGCTTTGGGTCGGTAAGGGGTAGAATTGCGACGCGTAATTTTAAAATATTTGCATACCTCCCTCATCAAGTGATTGTTCAGATTTGCAGCATTGTCTGTAATGATGGTTTTCGGGATACCAAAATGACAGATAATGTTGGAATGTACAAAGTCCACCACTACTTTCTTAGTGACGGCTTTGAAAGTGACTGTTTCGACCCACTTTGTGAAATAATCAATGGCAACTAGGATGAATCTGTGCCCGTTTGAGGCTTTTGGCTCGATCGGTCCAATGACATCTATACCCCAAGCAACAAACGGCCAAGGTGCTGACATAGGATGCAATTATGAAGGCGGTGCATGAATCAGGTCACTATGTATCTGACACTGATGGCACTTCCAGACAAAACTGAAGTTATCATTTTCCATGGTCATCGAGTAATAACCTGCGCGCAGGATTTTCTTTGTAAGGACATATCTGTTTATGTGGGGATCGCATACTCCTGAATGCACTTCGTTCATGATCTTTTCAGCTTCTTTGGCATCTACACACCTTAAAAGATTCAAATCTAGAGTTCTCTTATACAACACTTCTCCGCTTAAGAAGAAACTTCTGGCAAGCCTTCTAATGGTTCTTTTTTGGTCTCTATTGGCTTGCTCGAGGTATTCTTTTGTTTCAGGAACCTTTTAATATCATGGTACCATGGTTGGACATCTGGTTCTACTTCAACCGTTTGGCAATAACCATTTATTTCTCGGACTTGAATCTCCAGTGGGTCAACACGGATATTGCCCGGATATGGCAGCATTGCAGCTAAGGTAGCTAGTGCATCAGCTAATTCATTGTGGAATCGAGGAATATACCTGAATTTTACGAATTTGAACTATTCGTTGAGATCATCCACATATTTTATGTATGGGATAAGGTTGATATCTCGAGTTTCCCATTCGCCTTGGGCTTGCCGAATGATCAAATCAGAATCTCCCATGATTAATAGTTCTTCCACATCCAGATCAATTACCATGTTCATGCCCATGATGCAAGCTTCGTATTCAGCAGTGTTATTCATACAGAAGAACTGAAGTCAGACTGTAGCCAGATAGTGCTGACCAGTGGGCGAAATCAAAATTGCCCAATCCCAATGCCCTTCGCACTCACAGCTCCATCAAAGAACATTTTCCAAGTCTTAGTGTCTTCTGGAATTACTTCAACTGAATTCACTTCCTCATCTGGGAAATAAGTGCTTAAGGGTTGGTATCCATCATCATCTGGATTCTCAGCAAAATGATCGTCTAAGGCTTGGGCTTTCATAGCAATGCGGGTGACATAGACAATGTCGAACTCAGTGAGCAGGATTTGCCATTTGGCTAGCCTTCCCGTGGTCATTGGTTTTTGGAATATGTACTTTAGAGGGTCCAATCGGGTTATGAGATACGTGGTATAGGCCAACAAATAATGTCTAAGCTTTTGAGCGACCCAAGTCAAGGCGCAACAAGTTCTTTCCAGCAAAGTAAATTTCTTGCTCAAGTAATATATGGCTTGCTCTTTCTTCCCGGTTGCATCATGTTTCCCAAGAACACAGCCAAAAGAATTCTCTAAGACTGTCAAGTACAAGAACAAAGGTCTTCCAGGCTCCAGCGGGACCAGCACCGGAGGATTTGACAAGTATTCTTTGATTTTATCAAAAGCTTCTTGACACTTATCTGTGCATTTAATTGCCACGTCTTTCTTTAGTAGCTTAAATATGGGCTCACATGTGGTAGTAAGATGAGCGATGAATCTACTGATGTCATTCAACCTTCCTAGCAAACTCATGACCTCTTTCTTAGTTTACGGAGATGGTAGATCTCGGATAGATTTTATCTTTGTTGGATCTAACTCAATACCCCTTTGACTGACTATAAATCCCAAGAGTTTCCCAGATAGAACCCCGAATGCACATTTAGATGGGTTCTTTCAAGCCATACCTGCACAGTCGCTCAAATAATTTTCTCAGATCTCGCACATGGCTTTCTTGTGTTCAGGATTTAATGATCATGCCATCTACGTACACCTCAATTTCCTGGTGCATCATGTCATGGAAGATGGCGGTCATAGCTCTCATGTAAGTTGCCCCGGCATTTTTCAGACCGAATTGCATGACCCTGTAACAGTAAGTGCCCATGGTGTGGTGAAAGCTGTCTTTTCCGTGTCTTCTTCATCCATCAGGACTTGGTGATACCCAACATAACAATCCACAAAATAATGTATCTCATGTTTGGCACATTGTCAACAAGGAAGTGGATTTTTGGCAATGGAAAGTTGTCCTTGGGGCTTGCTTTGTTCAAATCTCTATAGTCGACACATACCCGGATCTTCCCATATTTATTCGGTACTGGGACTACATTGGCCAACCATGTGGTGTATCGGACTACTCGGATTACACCAGCTTTTGATTGTTTGGCAACCTCTTCTTTGATCTTATCGCTGATGTCCGTTTTGAATTTTCTTTGCTTTTTTGGACAGGTGGACAACCGGGATAAGTTGGCAACTTGTGTACCACTAGATCGACACTCAGTCCTGGCATATCATCGTAAGACCAGGCAAACACATCTTTAAATTCAAACAAGAGTTGGATCAATGCATCTCTATTTTTTTCCTCGGCGTGAATGCTTATCATGGTCTCCCTGACCTCTTCTGAATTGCCCAAGTTAACTGGCTCGGTTTCATATAAGTTTGGCTTAGGCTTATTCTCAAATTGTTCCAATTCTCGATTTATTTCCCTAAAAGCCTCTTCTTCATCATATTTAGGTTCTTGATTCATTATTTCACAGTTAAATAGCATTTTAGGATCTGGGCATGAAGTCCGCAAGCATGTCATGTTATTTAAATCCACATTATTAGAACTGAAAAGAGAAAGATAAGAAAAATAGCAAAATCAGAAAGAATAATAATAGAAAAAGATTCATTGATGATGAAATATTGATTTCATTTCATTGAATTTGCAAATAGAAGGGTTACATCGGAATTTAAAAGACAACAAACTAAAATCATTCGAGTTACACCCTAAAATAACTCGAAATGCAGAAAAGATGGCAAGAATGGACTACTGGGATTCCCGCCTGACTGGGAATAGAGTAGCCTTCCAGTTTTGCAGTTTTGAATTGGGCCCCATGTATTGCACCTCAGCAATGATCGAGCCTTCGCCCGGTTGGACCATGTGTACCTCGTACAACATTTGCCTCATTACCTCATTGCCTCATTGCCTCACAGATGTCCTCAATTTCTTTGGCCGTGAAGGCCTCTTCTTCTTATTCTATATATCTTGGCTTAACAAACGACATGGCGAGGTGCGGGATTGGCTGAGGCAAAACCCACTCATTTTTCTTACGTTCATCGGCCCATTTTTCGTCGGTATGGGTAGCTTGGAAACCTATGCCAAAGAACTTCTTGTTGACATTCAAGGTGAAGGGTTCTGTGATGCCTTATAAGGATACCCCGAGCCCTTTCCCAGGCTTGTAACCATGTTTGATCATTTCACTAGAAACCATGATTGATGCGCTTGATAAGCAGGGTTGAGGACATAGGGTTCCTTCTTCGCACTGGTCGGCGACCACAATTTCAAAAGCTTGGTAGACGATGTGTTCACTTCCCTCTCTAGCCTCCAAACATGGGACTGATAGGTCCCTATAAATTGATTGTTCATCCTCTTTGTGGACAACTATTTCTTGGTTTTCATATTCGAACTTGACCATTTGATGGAGAGTAGAGGGCATGGCTGCCGCGGCATGGATCCATGGTCTTCCTAGGAGAAAGTTATATGAAGTGTCCATGTCCAGAATTTAGAATATTACTTCAAAATACACGGGGCCAATGGTTAGGATCAAGTCAATTTTCCCTATCATATCCCTTTTGACATTGTCGAAAACACGCACGCAAACATTGTTTGGTCTGATCCTTTCTGTCCAAATTCCCATCCTCTGTAATATTGATTGAGGCAAATGTCAACTCCAGACCCACCGTCTAACATAACCTTTTTACATAATACCCTTCACACTTGACAGTCAAGTGAAGGGCTTTGTTGTGGGCGACTTTTTCTGGAGGCAAGTCCTTTCGGCTGAAGGAGATTCGGTTGACTTCAAAAACTCGCTCTACCATTTTTTTCTAATTGTTCAACCGTGGTCTCAATTGGAACATACGCCTCATTCAGTGTCTTTAGAAGAACCTTCTGGTGTTCGTTTGAGCTCATCAGTAGAAACAAAAGTGAAACCTAGGAGGGATCCTTTCTAAGTTGATTAATTACAGCATACTCCGAGGTTTTCATCTTCCGAAAAAATACCTCCGCTTCTTCAGCAGTAACCGGATTTTTGAGGGGGAACCACTTTTGCTTGGTTTTGTTCAATTCTTATGGGTTGTGATACTTCCTAGATTGGTTTGTTTCATTTACTTTCCCCTAACTTCCTTCCCTTTGTATGTGAGCACTGTCTGGTTGTAGTTCCAAGGGACGGAAGTAGGTTCTCTCATGGGATTTTGTGGCACGTGGTTAATGATCAAAGGCTCATCCAGCCTGGATGGAATAATTAGCTTCCATGCCACGTAAGTCCCTTTTGGTACATACATTTTTGTCATATTCGGTGTGGTTTTCCTCTATTCAAATCTCTTGGGAGGGCTCAACATGAGATGTCCCTTTCTAGGTGCTCTTGGGACGTAGAGAATGGCCTTTTTGGTGGGTGTTGCCCCTGTCTTTGTTTCCCCGACCTTTTCTGCATTTTGGGGAGTGGAATTTACCTTCTTCTCATCTCTAACTTATTTTTCCACCGCTTTAGATTTCTTCTCTGAATCAGCAATGGCAATAATAGCTTTTAATGCGGGGTCGAATTCTTTGTCTTCACAGATCATCCCGATGACCGGCTCGTTGTTGTGGGCCGGTAACGGGTTGTTTGTTACATTAGGAGTTTCCTTGTCCCTTAACACTACCCGCTTCTGCTCTATCAGATTCTCGACTACTCTCTTAAGGGTCTAGTAATCTCCAGTGTCATGCCCTTCCACCCCTGAGTGATAAGAACACCTGGTACCTGGCCTGTAGGATAGAAATTCCGGGTTCTGTCTGTTCGGAGGTACAGGCTGCAACAGGTCCATTTGGACTAATTTTGGGAAGAGGCTGGAATACGATTCACCAGTAGGGGTGAAATCAGTTTTTCTGGGTAGTTCACGGGGATGATTGTTGTATTGGTAATTGTTCTGAGATGGACGGGGATTATACGAGCTTGGTGAGGAGGGTTTTTTCTTAGAGGTGGAGCTCTGTTTTGGTTGTAATGCTATTGTGACCGGGTGTATGATTGGACGTTCATTACTGCATAAGGATGAGGGTCCATAGCATAGGCTGCATCCTGGTGGGGGTTATAATGTTGAGGGGTCTTGGAAGGTGGACCGGAATAATCCTAGGGTCGCCGAGAGTTCTCAAGCTTGAAGCCATCATGGATCCTTCTTCTTTTTTCTTCCGGCTTGAAAAACCTCCCGAGCCGCTTTGAATGGCTTGGGAAGTGGCTCTTAAAGTTAATTGACTTAAGATGCGGCCTGTTTTCAGGCCGTTTTCTACCATTTCTCCAATTTTTATGGCCTCCGCGAATGGTTTGCCCATGGCAGACATCATGTTTTGGAAATAATTAGCCTCTTAGGCCTGTAAGAAGACACTGACCATCTCGGCCTCATTCATCGGGGGTTTTACCCTGGCCTCTTGTTCGCGCCATTTGATATCGTATCCCCGAAAACTTTCCGAGGCTTTCTTTTTTAGGTTGGTCAAAGAATTCCTGTCCGGGACTATATCAACATTGTATTGGAATTTCCCTAGAAAATTCCGGGCCAGGTCATCCCATATGTGCCAATGGGAGATGTCTTGGTCCATATACCACTCAGAAACAATTCTGGTGAGGCTCTATCCAAAATAGTCCATTAATTACTCCTCTTTTCCACCAACACCCTTAGATGATTAAAATATCGCTTTAAGTGAGTAATCGGTCTCCATGCCCGTCATATCTTTTGAAATTTGGTGTTTTAAATCCAACAGGCAAATGCACATGAGGGAACATGCACATATCAGCATATGACACGCTCTTTTGGCCACTCGAACCCTGCATATTCTTGAGGCTTTGCTCGATGCTTTTCATTTTTCGTGTTATCTCCACTTGTTCAAGATTCCTTCCAGCTCTTTCATGTTCTATGGGAGACTCAAATTGCGGGTGCTGAGGATAGGAATTTTGGGTGACCTGAGCGGTGTCCAATTGGAATTGGGGAGCTTGGAAAGTGAAAGTTGATGGTTCGAAACTTTGATGAGGCAGTGTTGGATGTGCCATACTAGAGGCTGGTGGTGCTGTGAACACGGTAGATGATATTTCTGAAGATGGTGCCTGGGGACAAACCTCAGAAGGCATACCAGTGAAGTTGGTTGACATGGTAGGGTACCCAAATGGCATGAATGGTTTGGCTACTGAGATAGGGATATTAGTAGTTCCTCACGTCCTAGGGATCAATTCAGGGAATTTAGGGATAGTATTGGGTGGCTCCCTTCCATTGGACCATGTGTCCCACATCTCTAGCATGTGGCATCGCAACCTTCTAATTTCCTCAGCAACTGCTGACTCGAGCTGCAGGATAACCGATGTCGGGCTATCTTCGGGCTCAACGATAGGTAGATGACTCTCTGAGGCCATGTCGATACTTCCTTTAGATCTCCTGAAATAAGGGTGTGAAGCCAGATTACCATCTAAAAATAGAACATGTTCTTTTAAATCATATACAGCAAACCGGTTAGTTTGAGACATTTAACACATAGGGAATCGCATACTGGGGGATGCAATGCACCTAAATAGTTAAACGTTTTTCTAAATGTTTTGCGACGGCTATGTGTTTCATCCCAGCTTTATGATCTCCCTTTTACTTTCTTAATTACTTTCTTTAGGGTTATGATCGAATCCTACATGGATTGCCTACGTATCATGACGCCGCATGAATTAGATTATTATGTAGTTCAGGGCATAAGTATGAAAGAACAAAGCGCATTTTTTCATTTCATTAAATATATCTTCTTCTTTTTGGGGGGTTTTTCATTATAGGGAATTGAAGTATTGATGACTATCAATACAGACTCAAGATAAATGATAAAACAATTTTCAACAAAACTCAAGAAAGCAGTAAAGTACAGACTCAAAAACTGGAAAGTCAAAAGTACATGAGAACCTCTACTGGTCTTCTTGGAGCCTGTAGGGCATTAGCTGGTCTTTGCGCTGGCCTTCACGTAATGTCTTCTTGAATACGATCTAAATCATCTATTACCTAGTGGACAAAGGTCGTCATAAAAGCGAAAAACATTGACCTAGTCATGTCTTCACACTCGTGACATTTCATCACGACATAGTCAGTTATCTCCTTAATCTTGGTTCTGATGACTCCTTTCTCTTGAAGCAGATGCCCAATTTGCTGTGCTCGGGCTTCCAACACTTGTGCGTTTGTATTGTTTTGGTCCTGTAGTTGTTACACCCTTTCTTTTAGTTGGCAAATTAGTGTGTAACAGTGCTCTTTTTTTGTCTTAAAATCTTTGGTTTGCTGGACTATTTCATTCTCAAGGGCAAACAGCTTTTCCTTTAGAATAGCTATTTCTTTGCCATATTTCTGTCTCAAATGGTGGGCATGTTCTTCTTCTCCCTTAGCTAGTTTTGTTTGAGCATCTAGAAAATCTTTTTCGGTTTTTATCAAGTCAGCTACATAGTCGTGGACCTTCATTCTTAAGTTGTTGGTGATATTTTCATCGCTCTTTCTTCTTATAGGCATTTCGGAGGCTATCCTCATATTCCGGAGTTGGGCTCGGAGCGCCTTGTTCTCTCAGGTTAATTTTCTCTTTTCACCTTCGGCTACCTGCACCTGTAAGTCATATTCAAAGGTAAGGTTCCTCAACTTTTCCTCCAAAGCATGGATAGTGGCTTGATATTTCTTTTATTTTTCTCCCCAGGCCAACCGTTCTTGGATTTTGTCATCAAAAGCTTGAATATGAGGCCTCTTGGAGGGCCTTTCTGGATCGGGATTTGGTTCCTCACTCATGCAATTCCTTTTTTCGAACCATGTGGCATAGCCTGGATCTACTTCACCTATCGCAAGATCAGGTACTTGGGGATCCTCTTTCAAGTATCGGCAACCATTCGAGATTTGCTGGATTAAAGCCTCGGTAAGTGGGGCTTCGGGGTGTAATTCAATAACTTGGATACTCATATCTTCATCCTCGGGCACTACTCGATATCTTCCAATTGTCTCAGAACCCTTTGAGGCGCATATGGTTGGACACTTCTCAGGCCCATCAATAGAAAATAATTCTTTATGGCTGACATGTATATAATTTCGCTCACCGGGAGCCATCCTAAAGTCCACTCAATCTAGTTTGCCTTTAAAGTTCTCAAGTGGACGATCCAAGCTTCAACTCCTTCCGGAGAGTTGTAATCTTTCACTCTTTCTTCATAGCTTTCAATGAAGTTGCTCTTGCTTGGACCGTAGTTCATAAATTTTGGATGGCGAAGATTTTCAATTAACCACATTTGTAGAAGGACATTGCAACCTTCGAAGAATGTCGCCCCCGACTTACATCGTGTCATTGCCTGGTAGATATCCGAAAATATTAGTGGAGCGAGTGTGTGATATTCCTTGGTAGTCAGGACTTGTGCAATTCTAGCCATACGGATATCAACTGTCCCCTTTTCATTTGGGAAGACCATGACGCCCAGAAATGCCACTATGAAGGCAAAACAAGGATGATTTTTCCAAGTATCTTTGCTTTGTTTGTTGTTCAACCCTTATTCGTGCATTTCAAACCCCTCTGGATACCCATACATGGAGTATAGGAAGTAGAATGAGCAGCAGCCCTCGCTCACACAGTTCTTTCTTATTTGCTTACTGATGTTCATGATATCAAAGAAACGGCGCACCGAAAGAGGCCTCGGGAATATAAGTTGTTGATTTCTCAAACCTCGGCCAAAACCCGTATGCCCTTCTATTTCCTCCAAGGTTGGAGTGAGCTCGAAGTCTGAGAAGCAGAAGACATTGCGGACAAGATCCCAAAAAGTCACTAAAGCCTTGATTACATCATTATGGGGCTTGACTTTCATGATATTTGTAAGAGCATCCAGATGTTCAACTACCCAGTCTTGACCCTCTTTGTCCAAATCCTACCACCACATTTGAAGCTGTAGTGGAGCTTGTTCTACAGAATTTAATGGTGGATTCTGGACGATATTCATTCTGTACCTGTGAGCGGGTAGGGTTAAGGTTGAATCTAGTTTGAAAGACAGACGAGCAGACTTTTTTTTTTTTGCAAGAACTAATTTTAATTTTTAAAGAAAAATCACCTAAAGGTGGCTATTTGTGCAACATCGACCAAAAAGGTCAATTTTGCAATAGTGGCCTCTTCTTACTTTTGAATAAAGTTTTGAGGCCGAAGTAAGGCACCTTTCTGGGAAAAGTGATGCTTTATTGACAGACATGTCCGTTCTTAGCGAAAATAGCCCTTCGACAATGTAAAGTGCTCTATGTCTATTCCGGCAACAACGGTGCCAAACTTAACCAAAGTTGGGTCGATTTTATTCTTTTGACCAATAGACCTACTTTATTACATTACTTGGTTGGAAAAATTGGGCTCGGCACCGATGAGGTTTGCCTATGTATCTCACATCCGGTTAGAATCAGACCCGCGTAGTTCGGTCAGTTTTGACATGGTTGGAAAAACATGATATTGACTCACTTTACATTTTCTTTCTCACTCTTTTTCAAAACATTTGGCAGAGTTTCGAGGCATTTTCAAATACCGAAATTTTCAAAATAGGGTGAATTTTCTATTCTACATCACTCTTGATTTTTCTGTTGCTCTTATTCTCTTAACCAGTCAACAAATAAGCTGAAACAAATGAATGCATACGTAGAAGGTAAGATGTATCAGGATGGTCTTTTATTTGGGGTACACTTGTCCTAGATGGACCCAACCCCTGTGTTGAGTCCCCTAAGTCAATTGCACGTGATGCAGAAAAACGTTCCTACTAGTGATCCAGCATGAGGCTTTATTATTCTAGGTTTAAACCCAGGGGTGTGTTCTAGACCTGACTTACCCGAGCAGACAACTCGAGCCGAGGTGGGAGCGATGTACTGGAAGCACGAAAGTCTACCCGGCCTAGTGGTTAATCCATCCTCGTTCTATTCGGTACGACCTCTAACAGAAAAGTGGGACATGCGAACATGTGCACCATTTTTTAGAAGACTCATAAGGGAGGCGTAGGAAGACAATTTAATACGGTTCAAATAATATCAAAGCGGTAAATGAGTGGCAATTAGCACATTAGGCCCAAAAAATATAGTAATATCATAAACAACAAAGCTGAGTAAAAATCACATTAAAAGCTCGAATTCTTGAACCTTGAACCAGAGATTCTGGGTTCGATCCCCAGTAGAGTCGCCAGAGCTGTCACACCTCCTTTTTTCCAAAAGGGTGGGATAAGGGAGTTTTTCCAATTAAGTGACATTATTCGAATTGGGATTATTTATTTAATTAAGAGTCGCCACTAGGAATTATTTATTTACGGTGTCCCGAGTCACCATTTATTTAGAATCCCGAATCGAGGAAAATTTTGACTTTGTTAAAAGTCTGCAAACTAGAAGACAGAGTAAGGAATTATGTTAATCGGGGAGAAGGTGTTAAGAAATCCCTAATTCCGTGGTTTTAGAACGGTCCCTTAGCAATTTATACTTGGATTAAATTGTTTAATTACTCATTGGACCTATGTTTATTTTATCTTTTACCGCTTCTAATTACTCGATTATTCGTATTTAAAGAATTATCTGAGTTACGCGTACGTATACTCGTTTAGTTTTGGTATGTCAAAAATCATGCCACGCATACGTGTACACAATTTACGACACTTAGTTTACTTAGGAAAAGTTGGGTCAAAGTCGCGCGAATGCGTACCTTGAATTTATTTGAAAAAATCATAATCACGTCATGTGAACATGTACGCAATCACGATAGTAGTTTAAAAACCGCTCCTAAAAGCATTTTTACGAGTATTTGATTAAGGTGTTTTATTTACTAAGAATATTTGAATGTGGTCACGTGAACGTGTACCTTGGTTTGTTTTTGGTATCACAACTATGTCACGCGTGCATGTACATAATTGTAATAATTAGTTCGATTGCAAGTATACCTAAAGTTATGATTATGTCTCTAAGCTAAGTAACCTATGTCGTGTAACTAGGTGTGAAAGTCTAATACCATGTGATACATTTATTTAAATTAAATGGGGCAGCTTATGTATTAGCTGCCGAATAGGCCCATAATTAAGAGAGTTTGGACATGATAAGGACTGAGTCCAAAATGGACTCTGCCCAATACATACATTATCAATTATTTGGGCCAGCTAAACTGAATCTTAATCAAAAATTATTTGGGGCTGAATAATGGCTGAGTTCAAACGAACTTTAGGCCAATACACATATTATCAAGCATTCAATCAACTAAGCAAATTTAATACAGGGAGATTTGTGCCTGATGATGAGTCCAAATGATTCTGGCCCAACGCACATTTTATGAACAACTAACTGAAATTAATTAAAGATGATTTGTGTCGGGTAATGACTGAGTCCAAATGACTCTGGTCCAATACACATTTGTTTGAACGAGTTTGAGACTAAAATTTGTAATAGCAATTATAAAATTTTACTAATATTTTATTTATCTTTTAAAATAGAAAGCTAAGGGTGTTTGGGACGCGAGTAAAGTAAATCAAAAATCTGGTTAAATTCAATGATTTTCTACTGATTTCCTAAGTTTTTATTTCTTATATTATCACCATGTTAAAATGATAAGTTTAAAAATCATTGTGCATTCGAAACTTTAAAGTGTAAATGTCTTTAATCAAATTATCAACTTAATTTATTAGCCGAAACCTAAAATACAATTCCATGGACCCAATTGGTTTGGGCCTGAAAATGTATTAGGGCCTACTGTCCAGTTGGCTCGTAAAAGCCTAGTCTTTCATGACCCAAAAACTAACAAATTGGAATTACTATGTTTAATTGCTTTAAAAAAAATTGTAAAAGCTATTAATACATTAAACTAACTCATTATACAAAAGAGATATTGTCACGACCCAAAATACTAACTCAGGTCGTGATGGTGCCCAACACCGGGGTTAGGCAAGACCACACTCAGATTACTAAGGATTTTTCCCATAATTGATTAAACACCCCAACACGTGCCAAGTTTTAAAGTTCAAAACATTAATTGAAAAATATAGTAAGCCATTTTTAACCAAAGGAAGTCATAAAGAGGCGTGAGCCAATATATATATATAGACCCGCAAACCATAATAACCACCACGTGTGTGCCAGGAACTAGTGTCACAAGTCCTACGGGCATACTAACCGAATATACAAAAGATATAATATACAGTCCCACTGTCTGAAAGAAATAGACGGGAAATAAGATAAAGAAAACTCCATGGTGCTGCAGAGGATCGTCAGGAGAAGCAGCTCATCGTGAGGTCAGGTCCAACTATGATCAAAAGCGAGCTCCGGTATGATAACCAGATGCACCAGCCTCAGAACCTATACAATTAAGTACAGAAGCGTAACATGAGTACACAAACAAATATGTACCCAATGAGTATCCCACCTAACCTCGAAGAAGTAGTGACGAGAGGTCGACTTGACACTCACTAAGGTCCAACAAAATGATTAAGCAGGATATAATATCAGTAACAGACATATGAGGAGGATAAAAGCAGTAAACATTTAAAAATATCAGTAGTTCAAATAAATACTGGAAGTAAATGTACAATTTCTACTTCATTATTCTTTTCTTTCCTTTAAAAATATATCTGACCACTCAAAATCCATAAAATAATCATTAACAATTCACCATGCGCATACAGGATAAGGACAACCGGCCTGAGCCATCATAATGATCATATATGTGCACTGCCGAGGGTCGAACGGCCCGAACCATAATATATTTTTCAATCTCGCCGTGGCTTACGGCCCGCTCCCATGAGAGTGGGGGAAATAACACTCCGCTCGCAGAATGTAAATTTCGAAGCGGTCACATGCACACACAATCCACACATTTATTCTTTATAAATTACTTTTCGTGAACAAATTCCTTAAAATTACTTAAATTCCATGATCTCAGGGAAACAAGCCACATGTAACAGAAATTCACTAAGCATATAGTTCATTTCAAGGAAAACATAAGGCATGGTGTAGGCCTAACTACCCGGACATAACAATAATAGTCGCTACGTACGGACTCTCATCACTTTGCACGTACGTAGCCCCCACAAACATTAGCACATAGTCATTTAGAGCACCTAGGGAGACCGTTCCCTCTTACAAGGTTAGAAAGGAGACTCGCCTCGTGTCGAATCTACTCCCTGGACCAAGAACGCGCCCGAAACTCCGAACTCTACACCCGAGGACTCGAAACTAGCCAAATGTTATACAAATACATCAATTTATGCTCAACGTATGGAAATTCTCCTACTTATTTAGTAAATTCATCATTCTTGAAGAAATCCCAAAATCCAATCCCGGGCCCGCATACTCGGATTCCAAAAATTCTCGAAGGAAACACTCTCCCATAGCCTAAGGATCATTAATATACGATTCCTGTATGATTTCATAGCCAATTCACGGGTAATTTTCTAAATTCTAGAAGGCCCTAGGTTACTACCCAAATTCCTAAATTTTTTACTAATTAAGTAGTAAAATTCTACTAATAATGCATGCATTAACTAACTTTAGGATAGAATTTACTTACCTTTCAGTGGTTGGGTCGTGGAGCCCTTTTCCCAAGAAGAAACAATAAAGAATCCCGTATTTTAAAGAAACACACTGCCTGACAGTGGTTCCGCACCTGCGGTTCAAGGACCACACCTGCGGTCTCGCACCTGCGGAAATGGACGAGGAAGCCTGGACCCGCACCTGTGGAGAGGAGACCGCACCCGCGGTTCCGCTCCTGCGGAACTTTGTCCGCACCTACGAGAAATGGGCTGCCCGCTGGGGTCCGCACCTGCGAGGCTGGGACCGAAGGAGCGGTCCCGCACCTGCAAGTGGGCAACCGCACCTGCGGTCACACCAGAACAGGTGCACCGGCAGCTATTTCAGCTAGTTTTTGGCCTCGTGTGGTGTCCGGGAGGCACCTGGGCCCACCCAAGCCCCCGTCCAAATATACCAACAAGTCCCAAATCATAATATGGATTCTCTCGAGTCTTCGGAACACCCAAAACAACGCTAAAACTCAAAATCACACCTCAAAACCCCTAGAACCAAACTTAGGAACTTTAAGTTTTCTTGACTTCGCTAACAACGCGCCGAACCGACCTATACTACTCGGAATGACACCAAATTTTGCAGGAAAGTCATAAATAACATAACGGAACTATTTCTGGTCTCAGAATTTTATTCGGACCTCGATAACTCAAAAACATATCCCAACCCACAATAGGAACCTAAGGGACTCTTATTTCAATATTTGGGCGCCGAAACGCTCTCGGGTCATCCAAAATCCATTCCGAACATATGCCCAAGTCTGAAATCATCATACGAAGCTACCAGAACCGTCGAAACTCGATTCCGAGGTCGTTTACCTAAAATGTTGACTGAAGTCAAACTTGGCCTTAAAGGCCAACCTGAAGGAACCAAGTGTTTCAATATTGCTCTGGACACTTCTGAAACTCGGACCACCTGCCCCCCGCAAGTCATAAATCACAATAAGCCGCAATGGGAAGTTTCATTTAGGGGAACGGGGTCCGACAACGCAAAACGACCGGTCGGGTCATTACATTCTCCACCTCTTAAACAAATGTTCGTCCTCGAAGGGGTATAGAATCATACCTGAAGTGTTGAATAAGTGCGGATATCTGCTCTGCATGCCCTCCTCGGATTCACAGGTTGCCTCCTCAACTGGTTGGCCCTTACACTGGACCTTTATGGCAGAAACTCTGTTGGACCTCAACTGGCAATCTTGTCTATCAATAATAGCAACTGGCTCCTCATCGTAGCCCAACCTCTCATCCAACTGAATAGTGCTGAAATCAACCACGTGAGAGAAGTCGGCGTGGTACCTCCGGAGCATAGATACATGAAAAACTGGATGAACTCCTGATAAACTAGGAGGTAAGGCTAGCTCATAAGCAACCTCCCAACTCGCCTCAACACCTCGAAGGGACCTATAAACCTCGGGAATTAGCTTGCCCTTCTTCCCAAACCTCATAATACCCTTAATCGGTGAGACTTTCAACATGACCTTATCTCCCTCCATAAATGATACATCACGCGCCCTCTGATCCGCGTAACTCTTCTGTCTAGACTGTGCTGTGCGGAGCCTCTCCTGGATCAACTTCACTTTCTCCAAAGCATCCCTCACTAGGTCGATGCCATATAACTTAGCCTCGCCGGGCTCAAACCACCCGATAGGAGAACGACATCGTTGACCATACAAAGCCTCAAATGGTTCCATCTCAATGCTGGACTGATAACTATTATTGTAAGCAAACTCGGCCAAAGGCAAGAACTGGTCCCACTGACCTCCGAAGTCAATCACACATGCCCTGAGCATGTCCTCCAATATCTGAAATGTACGCTCCGACTGACCATCAGTCTGAGGGTGAAATGTTGTGCTGAGATCTATCTGGGTACCCATATCACTATGCAATGCTCTCCAGAAGTGCGAGGTGAACTAAGGACTCGATCTAATATAATAGACACCGGCACATCGTGCAACCGCACTATCTCCCGAATGTAGATTTGTGCCAACCTCTCAGAAGTATATGTAGTAGCCACTGGAATGAAATGCGCCGATTTGGTCAATCTATCCACAATGACCCAAACCGCGTCAACCTTCCGCAAAGTCCGAGGCAACCCAACCACGAAGTCCATAGTGATGCGTTCCCACTTCCATACTGGAATGGGCATCCGCTGAAGTAGGACTCCTAGCCTCTGGTGATCATACTTAACCTGCTAGCAATTAAGACACCTAGCCACATACTCCACAATGTCCTTCTTCATCCACCTCCACCAGTAATGCTCTTCAAATCACGATACATTTTCGTAACACCAGGATGGACAGAATACCGAGAAATGTGTGCCTCATCTAGAATCCTCCCTCTCAGGCCATCGACATTAGGAACACATAAACGGCCCTGAAGTCTCAGAACACCATCCTCGCCAATAGTAACCTCCTTGGCACCACCCTGTACCACTGTCTCCCGAAGCTCTGCCAAGGAGGTTACTATTGGCGAGCCTGTACCACTGTCTCCCGAAGCTCTGCCAAGCACGGATCATCAAATTGTCGAGCCTTAACTTCACCCAATAACGAAGACTGCGCAACCACATGTGCTAGAACTCGACGAGGATCCAAAAGGTCTAACCTCACCAGACGATTAGCCAAGGACTGAATGTCCAAGGCTAGATGTCTCTCCTCTGTTACAATGTAAGCCAAGATACCCATACTCTCTGCCTTCCTGCTCAAGGCATCTGCCACCACGTTTGCCTTGCCCTAATGATAAAGAATGGTGATATCATAATCCTTCAACAACTCAAGCCATCTACGCTGCATCAAATTAAGATCCCTCTGCTTGAACAAGTGCTGCAAGCTGCGGTGGTCTGTATAAACCTCACAGGACACCCCATACAAGTAGTGCCTCCAAATCTTAAGAGCATGCACAATCGCCGCCAACTCTAAATCGTGCACAGGGTAATTCTTCTCATGAACCTTCAGCTGGCGTGAAGCATAAGCAATAACTCTCCCTTCCTGCATCAATACACATCCCAAAGCAACGCGTGAAGCATCGCAATACACTATGTACATACCCAAACCGGAAGGTAATACCAGAACTGGTGTTGAGGTCAATGCTGTCTTGAGCTTCTGAAAGCTCGCCTCACACTCGTCAGACCATCTGAATGGGGCATTCTTCTGAGTCAATCTAGTCAATGGAGCTGTAATAGAAGAGAACCCCTCCACAAATCGGCTATAATAGCCTGCTAGGCCCAAAAAGCTCCTGACCTCTGTAGCTGAAGTAGGACACGACCAACTCTGACCTGCCTCAACCTTTTGAGGATCAACCTTGATACCCTCTCCGTATGCCACATGCCCTAAGAATACCACGGAATCCAACTAGAACCCACACTTGGAGAACTTAGCATATAGCTTCTGTTCTCGCAAATTCTAGAGCACAACTCTCAAATGTTGCTCGTGCTCCCCCAAACTACGTGAGTAAATCAAAATGTCATCAATAAACACAATGACAAAGGAATCAATATACGGCCTGAACACCCTATTCATCAAGTCCATGAATGTTGTTGGGGCATTAGTCAAGCCAAAGGACATTACCAGGAACTCGTAGTGGCCATACCTAGTGCGAAAAGTTGTCTTCGAAACATCTGAGGCCCGAATCCTTAGCTGATGATATCCCGATCTCAAATCAATCTTAGAAAACACCCTTGCACCCTGCAACTGGTCAAACAAATCATCGATGCGCGGCAAAGGATACTTATTCTTAATGGTGACCTTGTTTAACTGGCGGTAATCAATACACATCCGCATGGACCCATCCTTCTTCTTCACGAATAGAATTGGAGCACCCCATAGCGATACACTCGGTCTGATGAACCCCTTAGTCAATAACTCCTCAAGCTGCTCCTTCAACTCCTTCAACTCTTTCAGAGCCATACGGTACGGAGGAATAGATAGAGGTTGGGTGCCTGGAGCTAAATCAATACAGAAATCAATATCAAGATCCGGAGGCATGCCCAGAAGGTCCGAAGGAAATACATCAGCAAACTCTCGAACAACTGGCACTGAATCAATCGTCAGAGACTCGGCGGTGGTGTCCCGCACATAAGCGAGGTAGGCCATACAACCCTTCTCGACCATATGTCGGGCCATCAGGAATGATATAACCCGGCTTGCTGCACTAACTGAGGAACCTCTCCACTCCAGCCTAGGCGACTCTAGCATGGCTAAAGTAACTGTCGTGGCATGGCAATCTAGCATGACATTTTAAGGAGATAATCAATTCATGCCTAAAATAATCTCTAAATCAACCATGTCGAGCAATAAGAGATCCTCTCGAGTCTCGAACTCGTAGAATGTAACCATACAGGACCGGTAAACCTGGTCTACCACCACAGAATCGCCCACAGGAGTGGACACACATATAGGAGAACCCAAGGACTCACGAGGGACATCCAGAAAATGAGCAAATAAGACCGAAACATAGGAATAAGTGGATCTTGGATCAAATAACACTGATGCCTCTCTACCACATACTGTAATAATACTTGTGATCACGGCATCTGAGGCCACTGTATCTGATTTGGACGGAATAGCATAGTATCTAGCTGGGGCACCGGAAGACTGAGCCCCACCAAAATGAACAAGAGTTGGCTGACCTCCCCCTGACTGGCCTCCACCTCTAGGACGACCCCTGCCGACCTGTCCCCCACCTAGAGGTGGCCTGACGGCTGGTGCTGGACCCATAGGCTGATAATCCTGATGCACTGCTTTTCCCCGAAACCTAGGACAATGCCTCTTCATATGACCTGGATCCCCACACTCATAACAACCTCCGGGTATCATAGCCTGCTACCCTGAAGAGGAACCCTGAATGGCCAGAGAGCGATGTGTACTCTCTGGCATAGCACTGAAGTAGGGACTGGGGAATCTCGGATAACTGGAATAACCACTGGGTGAACTCTGAATGGCTGGAGAGCGGTAGGAACGCTCTGGCATGGCGCTGAAATGAGCCCTCGCTGGAACACCTCGGGGAGGTGGTGGGGGTGCTGAATATGGAGGCCTGTTGGGCTGACCTCTACCGAACTGACCTCTGCCCCTACCTGGGGCACCTCTGAAATCCCCGGAGAACCTGGCTCTCTTGTCCTGCTGACCCTGCTCTCTACCTCTCGATCGATAGCCCTCAATCCGACGAGCTATCTCAACCACCAGCTAATAGGGAGTCCCCATCTCCACCTCTCGAGCCATGTTGGCCCTAATACCGGAGTGCAGCCCTGCTACAAATCTCCGTACTCTCTCGGCATCAGTAGGCAATATCATAAGTGTGGGGCGAGATAACTCTGAGAATCTAGCCTCATAATCTGTCACTGACATCTGTCCCCGCTCCAGCTTCTCAAACTGATATCACAGCTCTTCCCTCTCAGAGGGTGGGATATACCTGTCTAGAAACATCTGAGTGAACTGCTCCCAAGTGATAGGAGGAGAATCTGTTGGCCTGCTGAGAATATAGGACTGCCACCATCTGCGAGCCCTGCCCTCTAATTGGAAGGTAGTGAAGTCCACTCCATGGGACTCTAATATCCTCATCTTGTGCAGCATGTCCCTGCACCTGTCAACAAAATCCTGGGCATCCTCGCCTCGCTCACCCCCGAAGACTGGAGGGTGCAATCGAGTCCATCTATCCAATAACTTCTGCGGATCAGCGTCTGCAGCTGGTCTAGGCTCAGGTGTTGCTGCTACAGACTGGACCCCACCCACGGGCAGTGTGCCCGAGGTATGATGTAATGATGCTGCCTGACCTGCAGCCTGGGCGGTAGGAGTCTGGGGCCCTCCCTCCCACCTGAGATGTGGCAGGATCTGCTAGAAATAAATCAGCCTGGGACATGGTGCCCATAAAACGCATCATACGGCCCATGATCTCCTGGAAGCCTGGCGCCGTCATAAAGTTCATTGGAGCAGGACCTGCTGGGGGCACCTCACCCTGCTCCTCTATAGTAGGATCCTCTAGTGGTAGTATAACTAGAATAGCTCGGGGATGCCCTCGGGCCGATTCCCTCCCCCGGCCTCTACCACGGCCTCGAACAACGGGGGGAGCGGCCCCTCCCGAGTCTGGAACATCGGATGCACACGTCCTCACCATATGTGAGAGAATTAAAGAATGAGATTTAGTAAACCATTGACTGCACGATAGAATGAAATAAGGAGAGTTTTTCCTAACACCCTATATCCTCCCGAAGATAAGTACAGACGTCTCCATACCGATCCGCAAGACTCTACTAGGTTTGCCCGTGACTTGTGAGACCTACATGAACCTAGAGCTCTGATACCATGTTGTCACGACCCAAAATACTAACTCAGGTCGTGATGGCGCCCAACACCAGGGTTAGGCAAGCCCACACTCAGATTACTAAGGATTTTTCCCATAATTGATTAAACATCCCAACACGTGCCAAGTTTTAAAGTTCAAAACATTAATTGAAACATATAGTAAACCATTTTTCACCAAAGGCAATCATAAAGAGGCGTGAGACAATATATATATATATACATACCTGCAAACGATAATAACCACTACGTGTGTGCCAGGAACTAGTGTCACAAGTCCTACGAGCATACTAACAGAATATACAAAAGATATAATATACAGTCCCACTGTCTGAAAGAAATAGACGAGAAATAAGCAAAAGAAAACTCCATGGTGCTGTCGAGGATCGTCAGGAGAAGTAGCTCACCGTGAAGTCAGGTCCAACTATGATCAAAAGCGAGCGCCGGTCTGATAACCAGATGCACCAGCCTCAAAACTTGTACAATTAAGTACAGAAGCGTAGCATGAGTAGATAAACAAATATGTACCTAGTAAGTATCCCGCCTAACCTCGAAGAAGTAGTGACGAGAGGTCGACTTGACACTCACTAAGGTCCAACAAAATGATTAAGCAGAATATAATATCAGTAACAGACATATGAGGAGGATAAAAGCAGTAAACATTTAAAAATAGCAGTAGTTCAAATTAATACTGGAAGTAAATGTACAATTTCTACTTCATTATTCTTTTCTTTCCTTTAAAAATATATCTGACCACTCAAAATCCATAAAAGAATCATTAACAATTCAGCATACACATACAGGATAAGGACAACCGACCTGAGCCATCATAATGATCATATCTGTGCACTGCCGAGGGTCGAACGGCCCGAACCATAATATATCTTTCAATCTTGCCATGGCGTACGTCCCTCTCTCATGAGAGTGGGCGAAATAACACTCCGCTCGCGGAATGTAAATTGCGAAGCGGTCACATGCACACACAATCCACATATTTATTCTTTATAAATTACTTTTCGTGAACAATTCCTTAAAATTACTTAAATTCCATGATCTCAGGGAAACAAGCCGCATGTAACATAAATTCACTAAGCATATAGTTCATTTCAAGGAAAACATAAGGCATGGTGTAGGCCTAACTACCCGGACATAACAATAATAGTCGCTATGTACGGACTCTCATAACTTTGCGCATACGTAGCCCCCACAAACATTAGCATATAGTCATTTAGAGCAACTAGGGGGATATTTCCCTCTTACAAGGTTAGAAAGGAGATTCACCTCGTGTCGAATCTACTCCCCGGACCAAGAACGCGCCCGAAAATCCGAACTCTACACCCGAGGACTCGAAACTAGCCAAATGTTATACAAATACATTAATTTATGCTCAAAGTATGGAAATTCTCCTACTTATTTAGTAAATTCATCATTCTTGAAGAAATTCCAAAATCCAACCCAGGGCCCGCATGCTCGGATTCCAAAAATTCTCGAAGGAAACACTCACCCATAGCCTAAGGATCATTAATATATGATTCTTGTATGATTCCATAGCCAATGCATGGGTAATTTTCTAAATTCTTGAAGTCCCTAGGTTACTACCCAAATTCCTAAATTTTTCACTAATGAAGTAGTTAAATTCTACTAAGAATGCATGCATTAACTAACTTTAGGATAGAATTTACTTACCTTTCAATGGTTGGGTCGTGGAGCCCTTTTCCCAAGCTCTCAAAGTGTTCTAATGTAGGAAGAAATGAAGAAACAATGAAGAATCCCGTATTTTAAAGAAACACGCTGCCTGATAGTGGTTCGGCACCTGCGGTCTCGCACCTGCGAGCAAAGGCTCGCACCTGCGGAAATGAACGAGGAAGCCTGGGCCCGCACCTGCGGAGAGGAGACCGCACCCGCGGCTCCGCTCCTGCGGAACTTTGTCCGCACCTACGAGAAATGGGTTGCCCGCTGGGGGGTGCACCTCTGCAGTCCCGCACCTGCGACTGGGCAAACAACCGCACCTGCGGTCACACCAGAACAGGTGCACTAGCAGCTATTTCAGCTGGTTTTTGGCCTCGTGTGGTGTCCGGGAGGCACCTGGGCCCACCCGATCCCCTGTCCAAATATACCAACAAGTCCCAAATCATAATACGGACTCGCTCGAGCCTTCGGAACACCCAAAACAATGCTAAAACTCAAAATCACACCTCAAAACCCCTAGAACCAAACTTAGGAACTTTAAGTTTTCTTGACTTCGCTAACAACGCGCCGAACCGACCTATACTACTCGGAATGACACCAAATTTTGCAGGCAAGTCATAAATGACATAACGGAACTATTCCAGATCTCGAAATTTCATTCGGACCTCGATAACTCAAAAATACATCCCAAACCACAATAGGAACCTAAGGAACTCTTATTTCAATATTGGGTGCCGAAACGCTCCCGAGTCATCCAAAACCCATTCTGAACATACACCCAAGTACGAAATCATCATACGGAGCTACTGGAACCATCGAAACTCGATTCCGAGGTTGTTTTCCAAAAATATTGACCGAAGTTAAACTTGGCTTTAAAGGCCAACCTGAAGGAACCAAGTGTTCCAATATTGCTCTAGACACTTCTGAAACTCGGACCACCCGCCCCCTGCAAGTCATAAATCAAAATAAGCCGTAATGGAAAGTTTTATTTAAGGAAACGGGGTCCGACAACGCAAAATGACCGATCGGGTCGTTACAGATATAGAGAGGACTAAATTATTACAACTTATTAACTAAATAATGAGATTAATACTTTAATGATGACCAAATCAACCTATTATTACTTTAATAAGTTTCTTAAGAGAAAATATTGTTTTCATTTATCTTATTACATGCAAATGTATAGTATTCTAGATAAAATCTTTATAACATGAACATATAAAGCTTAAACATATTCTTTGCAACTTTCAGAACATTTCAACATAATACTAAAATAACTTAAATAGAATAATCAGTGTAAATGACTAGTCCTACATGGATTTATACATAACTTCCAACTAAACAACCTTAACCCACATGATTCATGCAGCAATTTAAATCATATACAAGAACATACTTAAACAAAACACAAACTCTTGATAAACAACAAATTCATAATCAAGATAACAACCAGATTAAACATTTACATTGTATAGAATAGTAACTTTATAGCAGCAAGAAAATAAAGAGATTAAGAAAATATGTCTCTGAAAAACTTGAGTAACAGCAAGCCAGAAATCAAGTAGAATACCCAAGAATTCCAGTCCCAACTTGACAAAACCAGTAGGAAAGTAAACTAATTTTTTTTTGTTTATGTTTCTGAAATACCAATACTAGTTTTTCAGAAGTTTTGAAAATTGAAAGGCAAATTTCTAGTACCTTCTTATCACAGAAAATGGACAACTGTCCAATTTCTGAATATTTGGGATCTTATCCCTATCCTTTCTTACTCAGCATCGGGACAGTTGTCCCTATTCTAGAAGTTTCTAATCATTTACTGAAAAATTTTCAAACTAAGATTCCAAAATTGACCCTTAAAGGATTTGGAATTGCCTCAGAACCAGACTGGTTCTGGGCTTGATTCGTGTGACTCTTGGTCTAAAGACCTTGGGCTCTTTAAGCTTTAACAAAGCTATAGACATTTCTAGTAAAAATGGCGCGGGACACCCTATTTGATGGCCCCCATTTAACTTATACCCTCTTTTTTAAAAACTTTTAACTTGTACCCATTTTTTAAATAACTTCAGCTCCCCTTTCCCTCGCTGAGCTGAAGTTCACCAGTTAAGCTGAAGTTCGCCAGTTATAAAGACAAAACTTCAGCATACGGGGCTGAAGTTCCCTAGTTACAAAGACAAAACTTCAGCTCCAGAGCTGAAGTTTCCCAGTTACAAACTTCAGCTCTAGAGTTGAAGTTCCCAAGCTATAAAGACAACAACTTCAGCATACGGGGCTGAATTTCCCCAGTTACAAAGACAAAACTTCAGCTCTAGTAAATGGGGAACTTCAGCTCCGTATGCTGAAGTTCCCTATTTACAAAGACAAAAACTTCAGCTCTAGTAAATGGGGAACTTCAGCTCCGTATGCTGAAGTTCCCTATTTACAAAGACAAAAACTTCAGCTCTAGTAAATGGGGAACTTCAGCTCCGTATGCTGAAGTTCCCTATTTACAAAGACAAAAACTTCAGCTCTAGTAAATGGGGAACTTCAGCTCCGTATGCTGAAGTTCCCTATTTACAAAGACAAAAACTTCAGCTCTAGAGCTGAAGTTCCCCATTTACTAGAGCTGAAGTTTGCAAGCTACTCCAGGCCCGTCTATTAGAATGCTGAAGTTTTGTGTGATTGTCTTTGCTACTTCAGCCCCGCATGCTGAAGTTATGCGCAAAAGCGGGTACAGATGTAATTTTTTTTACATAGCGGGTATAAGTTAAAACGTGGCACAAAAAGTGGGTACGGATGCAAAAGCCCCGCATTCCTATCACAGACAGGCCCAATTTCTAAGCCAGGTGGAAAGGGCCATTTCAGTGAGGCCCAGTTCTTAACAACTACCAAATAAGACAGAAAACAAATAAAAATAAAAATAATAGGAATTCTATTTAATTAATTTTAAAGAAGATAACAGCAAACACATAAAAACAGTAAACATAAAAATAAAGATAAAACACATAATAATAGAGATAAATGAAAAAATAGAAAAAGAAAAAAGGAAAAAGACAGAAATTATACCTAAACTATTTTTTTTTTTTGTGAAATAAGGGGAATCTAGCCGTTAAAAACCCTCATGCCAAGACTCCTATCTGGGATCTGAGACCCTTGATGGAAGATCTTGACAGGATGATTTTTAGACGAACTAGGTGGGATTTGAAAAAGGGAAAGACAGATCTAGGGTTTTGGAGACCCAGATCTAAGATATAGGATTTTTGGTGGGGATTTTTGGGATCTATGGGTAAAGTAGGGTACTAGGGGGTGTGGTGGTTGTAGGGTAAGGTTTTTGGTAGGTCTAGGGCTCAGCCGCCGCCATAGGCAATTTCGAGCTGCGGCTCTAGGGTTTCTGGGTTTTAAGATCTAAGATATATTGATTTTGACGGGGTTTTTGGGGATTTGATTGATACGGAACTACTGGAGCTGTCAGAATTCAATTCTGAGATCATTTGCTCAAAATGTTGACCGAAGTCAAACTTGACCAAATAGGCCAACCTTAAGGAACCAAGTGTTCCTAAAGCACTCTAATCACTCCCAAATCCCGAACCACCCGTCCCCGAAAGTCATAAAGCACGAATAGCCACTATGGAAAACTTCATTTAGGGGAACGGGGTCCTAATACGCGAAACGACCGGTCGGGTCGTTACAAGGGGAGGTCATAAGAAATAAGAGTAGATGGAGAAAGTATTATGGAGGAATGAGGCAAAAGATAAGGGAAGGAGAAAACAAGATACTTCCAACTCAAATCTTAAGGGATGAGAGGAGGAAATATTTTTTCTCTAACATGTTTGTTATTTTTGCAAGTACCTTGGAGGGGGTGTGGCTCTATGTTGTGGCCAAACCTAGTAGGGTGGTATTAGTATCTTTGATACTCAACCCTATAGGTGTAATCACTACATAGAGTAGCTCGATTATTATATCAAAAATGCAAAGACAAGGCAGTGTATAAGCCTATGTTACATGATTCATTGCCATACTCAGTGTGGAGGATACGGGAAGATATATACAAGGGAATGCATATTCCTTTGCCTCTATCATTTACTGAGGATCACACAAGATTCAAAACACACAGCTCATCGAGTCTCAAGTGCCAGTGTGACGTGCAAGGATTGTCTAGTGCCTATATTAGGTATGTTTTACCATGGTTTTGTACAGCTTTGGGCAGGCAATTTCAGAGATTTTTGGAGGAGCTCCCATGTACATGATACATATACTACACATAATGAACCTACATATAACAGGTTTGGTACAAGTCTATACAGGTATGATCACGCTTTTTTGCGAGAAAGTCGCAACAACGCCCATCCTGCTTTGAACTGGACAAGTATTGTAGGATGCATTTTGTGCAAATTGGGAAACATGTTGTCATGTGCAAGCTTAGATACCAGTTATAGACATCACATAATGACCCCATCTAACCAAAACATCATGTGTAACTAGTTAGATTCAAACGAAGCGAATGCAGTCTTGTCAAAGAGATGTTGCAAGTTGAAGTCAGTTAGATTGATTCAAAATTAACAGTTGTTAGATCTTTTCGTACTATCAAAGGATTGTATCACACAAGACTTTGATAATAGATTTCATGTACGTTTATATTTTACACACTTACATTTTGTAAGACCTCAGACACTTGTTTTATTTTGGATTAACTTAATAAAAAGACCACTAGGCAACCAGCCTAGTGGTATATTAGCCAAAAAACAAAAAAAAAAATTAATAAAACACATAACTTTGAAAAAAGAATCCGGAACCTTAATATTATCCTTTTGGACAAAAAGAACTTTAATAGGTGGTAAAAAAAAAGTTACAAAAGTGTATATAACGCACTAATTTTGTGCGCTATTCCTTAAGGGTAACTTTTGTCGTTAAGGTATAGCACACAGAATTAGTGCATTATACCCCTGACAAAAAAACTGTCCATGTATAGCGCAGTTCTTTTGTACGCTATACATATAACATTTTTTTTGCACGCTATACCAGCTTTATTTAATCCCCTTCGTCTTCCCCAACCCCACCAGACCGTCTCCACCATTTTTTTTACCTTTCTCCCTAAATCTGGTCCCTCCCCCTCGTCACAGTAAAAAAAAATATTGTGGCCCCCTCGTCACACAAAAGGTGTAGAACGTAGGTCCCACTTCGGAGTAAAGCATCGTATTAGTGTAGGTTCACTCTTTCGGACTCAAATTTTCAACCAATTTGCTTTCCGAAAATATTAAATCGAGGTATTTCGGTTTATTTTATGTTGAAACTTTTATAATAATGCATATTAGTTGATTTCAATGTGTTCTATTTCGTTTTGTGTTTTATTTGCGAAACTAGTATGCTACATTTATCCGGACTTAAATATTAGTGTTTTATAAAAAATATAAAATTGTGAAATAAATCTGTATGTTAATATCCGGACTTATATATTTGTGTTTCCATGTCATTTTGTGTTTTATTTATGATTAAAATGTATTTGTTTTTTATATTTAGTTTAGATTATTTTTTAGGGTAGTAAAATGTAGAGCCTTTTAGCGTAGTAAAGTGTAGTATTTTAGCGTAGAATCCCTTTAGTTTAAGTATCTTATACTTGTGATGATCCAAGAGGGTCATCACCTATTTTATTACCTATTCCGTACTTCTGAGGCCTTGAAAACCTCATCTGTAGTTGCCTCAATTTCCGTGCACAGTCTGGGCACATAGCCGACAGCTTAAATATGAAATTCTATGAAAAATGCTAACATTTGATATTAAAATGAGTAAATTTGACTCTGGTCAACATTTTAGGTAAACGGACCCGGACCCGTGATTTGACGGTCTCGGAGGGTCCGTAGGAAAATATGGGACTTGAGCGTATGCCCGGAATCGAATTCCGAGGTCCCAAGCCCGAGAAATGAATTTTTGGAGTAAAATTATTTTTCTGAAATTTATAAAGAAAGGTGAAATGAAAATTGGTTAGCATATGCTGGTATCGGGACCGTATTTTGGTTCCAGCTCCCGGTACAGGTCTTATATGTGGTTTAAGATATTTCTGTGAAGTTTGGTTGAAATTGGACGTCGTTCGACGTGTTTCAGACTTAAAACTCTAAATTTGAAAGTTTATGAAGTTTGAAGAAAAACTAGTGATTTTGAGGTTTGATTCGTTGTTTTTTGATGTTATTTTGGCGATTCGATCGCGCGGTTAAGTTTGTAGGATGTCGTGTGAGTTATCTGTGAAATTTGGTGTCATTCCGAGTTGTATAGGTCAGTTCGGCACGTTGTTAGTTAAGTCTAGAAAACTTAAAGTTTCTAAGTTTGGTTCTTGAGGTTTGGGGGTGTGATTTTGAGTTTTAGCGTTGTTTTGGGTGTTCCGAAGGCTCGAGCGAGTCCGTATTATGATTTGGGACTCGTTGGTATAATTGGACTAGTACTCGGGTGGGCCCAGGTGCCTTCCGGGCACCTAACGGGGCTAAAAACCAACAAAGATACCTACTGGTGCACCTGTTCTGGTTTGACCGCAGGTGCGGTCCCCAGCATCGCAAGTGCGATCACCAATGGCCTGGCCAATTATCGTAGGTGCGGTCTCCACTCCGCAGGTGCGGGCCCAGGTTCCCCAGCCTATTTCCGTAGGTGCGAGACCGCAGGTGCGGTCCCCAGAGCCGCAGGTGCGGAATCACTGTTCAGGAAGTGTGTTTTATATACGGGTTTTAAACCCATTTTTCTCATTTTCTTCTTCTTCCTTGGGCGATTTTCTTCCATTGTTAAGGACTAACAACCAGGTCTTCTAAGGTAAGTGAACTCTACTCAGAAATTAGCTTCATTCATGGATTCTAGCTTAATTAATTACATAAATTAGTGCAAAAATTCAAGAATTTGGGTAGTAACCTAGAACTTGTAATCATTTGAAAATTTTCTGTGAATTGGCCATGAAATCAAGTAAGAATCATATATTAATGATCCTTAGGCTTTGGGTGAGTATTCCCTTCGAAGAGTATAGGAATCCGAGCGAGCGAGGCCGGGGTCGAATTTTGTTATTTTGGAAGAATGCATGGAAATGGGTAATTAGGCTATGTAATTGAATTATTGAAATCCTTATTGATATACTTGAGTTGATTATGTCTAGATAATACCATTCCGGAATTGAATTCTAAAGGAAAGGCGGTGTTAGAGGGTTGATTGCTATATTTTGGACCCGAGGTAAGTGTTTGGTCTAGCCTTAGCTTGAGGGAATAGGAGTTGAGTATTATTTGCTACTTGCTAATTGTCAAATACGATGTATAGGCATGGTGACGAGTATCTATACATTGGTGTCTAGCATGACCGTGAGTCCGTATATTGCGAATATTCTGACTTTGTTGTAATTTCCATGCTTAATTGATGATTTCTATATGTTGTAAAGAGCATGTGAAGGGAATTGTAACCTTTAAACTCCTTTGGAGCATTGGCTCAAATTATAACACGAATGATGAAGATATATGAGATAATTGAATCCTTTGGAGCATTGGCTCAAATTGTAACGCGAATGATGAAAATATATGAAAATATATGGCTCAAGTAATAGAGTAAATTATGAAATTAAAGTGAAAGAATGAGAAAGAGTTACTAAAATTTACCCTTGCCTGGTCATTGTTGCTTTTAGTGATTATCTCCCTTGCTTGGATGTTGAGATTGCTGCTATTGTTCCCTTGTCGGGATTTAATTGTTTAATTGATGTTCCCCTGCCGGGATTTCTATTTTGTTCTGTTTACTCCCTTTCCCTTGTTTGTGATTGATGTTTGGGTGAGGAAGAGTGTTAAAGCACGAAGGGTGATGTCGTGCACTGTTTACTATTGTGAGGAAGAGTGTTAAAGCACGAAGGGTAATGTCGTGCATTGTTTGATATTGTCTCCCTTGATGGAATGTTGAGATTTCTGTTATTGTTCCCTTGCTGGGATTACTATTTCTATTCTGTTTACTCCCTTGACCTTGTTTGTGATTGATGTTTGGGTGAGGAAGAGTGTTAAAGCACGAAGGGTGATGTCGTGCATTGTTCGATATTGTGAGGAAAGAGTGTAAAGCACGAAGGATGATGTCGTGTCGTACGATGTATCATTCCGTACAGATATTCATTTATTATATTGTGAGGAAAGAGTGTAAAGCACGAAGGGTGATTCCGTGACGTACGATGTACCATTCCGTACAGATATTCATTTATTATATTGTGAGGAAAGAGACTAAAAGCACGAAGGGTGATATCGTACACACGATTATGTATATGATTGATTGGTGAGGGCGAGAATAAAAGCACGAAGGATGGTGTCGTGCAAGCTTGTGATTTCTAATCCTTATTGATATTCTGGCCTTGTTGTTTTTTTTCCTTATTTGAGATTTCTTATATGAAACGGTTATCTCCCCACAGCGTGTTCCCCTTCCTTTATTGATTGTTTTCTCCCTGTATTTCTTTTCCATTATATATATATATATATATATATATATATATATATATATTTGAACTGCACAGGTTTATTTGGTAGTCTGGTTCTAGTCTCGTCACTACTTCGCCAAGGTTAAGTTAGGCACTTATCAGTACATGGGGTTGGTTGTACTGATGCTACACCTGCACTTCTTTATGTGGTGCAGATTACGCAGCCGGACCCTGAGGACATCATTAGTGGGAGTGTCTTCCAGCTTATCATAGAGGCTTCAAGGTATACCCGCTGGCGTTCGTGGGCCTTGGCGTCTCTCCCATCCCTATTTCTTCGCTTCTGTTTTGTTTTTCCTCTAGTTTCAGAGACAGTCGTGTATTTCCTTTCAGACTTGTATTTAGCACTCCTATAGACAGTTCGTGAGTTTGTGACTCCAGGTTTTGGAAAATTTATGCGTCGGTGTATTATGCTGTCCTTACTTAGCTTAAAACCGTATTTAGTCCGCTGTTTAATTGTGAATTATTTTAGTTTATTATGTTAAATTGAGGTTATTATTCTAGTTTAGCTATACACATTGGCTTGTCTAGCGGGTTAAACGTTAGACGCCATCACGGCTCGACGGTGGGATTTCGGGGCGTGACAATACTGGTAGTTGAAAATGCAAATTTTGTACAATTAAGTTATTAAAAATTATGAATTTAAATTATAAAACAAACACACAAAATTATAAAAATATTGAATTAGACACACATAATTATTAATGATAATTTGGTGCTACTGTGCCTCAAATATCGAGCCTGGAACCAATGATTTTATAGAAATAGAAACTGAATTATACAATTTTCAAACAGGAATGAAAAGAATAGGAA
>ML403324.1:0-65181 GCA_005239525.1 Nicotiana knightiana
TCACTTTAAGTGGAAAAACTCCCATACCCCCTTTGGGGCGTATAATAAAGGAGGTGTGACAGGCCTCACCAAATAGGTTGTTATAATTCAAATCAGAGAAAGACTCACAGATACTCTGGCTTCTTGCCAAATATTACACACGATTCCATGAGGATATTTTTATAGGAATGCTGAGGTGTACGACCCGATCCAACATAATATTAAACTGTGCACTGTTGAAGATCGAATGGAACGAATCATAGACACATTTATTAAAGTGTAGTGGCGAACGACCCGCTCCCATGAGAGTATGGTACATAAATTCCACCGAGGCGAACGGCCCGATCCCATTAGGATAAGAAGTTTGAATGGGTCCTTGACCCCCACTCACGAATTAACATGTGAGTTATAATATTTAAGGAAAATTATTTAATGAAAACGCATACCGCGCGAGAAATCCATAAGAGGAACACCACTATTCCGTGGCAAATCATAAAACTCGTGAAAACTATATAATAACAAGTCTATCACTCTATGCATGTCTAGTCTCAAGTCATAATGCGAAATAAAAGAATTAAACGAGCAAGGATAATACCTATAGTACAAGTACAACATGATGTGAATCTAAGTCTACCCGGACAATAACATGAATCTAACTATGTATGGACTCTCGTCACCTCGTGCGTATGTAGTCCCCGCAACATGTTGCACACATTAAATATATCACCTAGGGGTAGTTTTCACCTCACAGAGTTAGACAGGATACTTACCTCGCTCCTAAATTTCATAACCGGCTCCAAAACCCTCTAACACCTCAAACCGATGGATGTCGCTCCAAAACTAGTCAAACAATGTGCAAACCAATAAAAATATACTCTAATACTCATAACAAATCAATTTAGACAAATTTTCAAATCCGCTCGAAAAGTCGATAAAGCAACTCTTGGGCCCACGTGCCCGGATTTCAAAAAATTTCGAAGATAAACATTACCACAACATCACGAACTCAAATATATAATTTATTCTCAATTCCATGCCCAAATTCGTGGTCAAAATTCAAAAATTCCAATTTCTAGGTTTTCTACCAAAATCCCAAATTTTCACGAATTTCCATGTTAAAATCTATATATAATCTAAGTATTTAACTTGCAATAGGTGTGAATCACTTACCTTGACATAGATGATGAAGATGGAGCTCCAAAATCACTCATAGGTCGGCTCTCATGGAGAAAATGAGATGAAATGAGACAAACCCATTTTAGCAAACTTATACACTACCCAGGAGACCCTTCTGCACATTCGCGAGCCCACCATCGCTTTCGCGATGAACAAAATTCTCAAAAGTCATTTCCAAACACTTCTCAGACAACCTCTAGTATAATAGCCATAACGTTTTGTATAAAACTCCAAATGACAAATGGTTTAACTTTCTGAAAACTAGACACAAAGATCTATAACTTTTAGTTTTGGTTATCTCTCAATTCCTTATATATTTTGAGATAAAATCTGCCAAAATCAGCCCTGTGCAACACAAATTTCTTCTTCGCGATTTCCAAACATCTTCCCGGATAGTCTGTAGTGTACTAACCATAACTTTTTATACACAACTCCAAATGCCAAATGGTTTGATTTTCTAAAAACTAGACACAAAGAGTTACAACTTTAATTTTTGGATCATCTCCAAATTTCTTATATATTGTGAGATATAAGCTTCTAAAATTGGACGACGCACAACAGGATTTCCTTCTTCGCGAACGTGAAGAACAGAGTCCCAGTAGCAAAATCCATCTCCGCGAACACGAGAGGCTCCTCGCGAATGCGAAGAAAAACACCAAACACAAAAAAAAACAGCATCTAAAGTAGCCCAAAAGGATCCGATAACACCCGAAACATACCCGATGCCCCCGGGACCCCGTCCAATCACACAAACCTGTCCTAAAGCATGACACGAACTTGCTCGAGACCTCAAATCACATGAAACAACGTCAATACCATTAATCACACCCCAATTCAAGCCTAATCAACTTTAGAACTTAAAACTTCTACATTCGATGCCGAAACCTATCAAATTACGTCCGATTGACCTCAAATTTTGCACACAAGTCTCATTCGATATTACAAACCTACTCCAACTTTCGGAATCGGAATCCGATCCCGATATCAAAAAGTCCACTCACGGTCAAACTTCTCAAAAATTCAAATTTCTAACTTTCACCAAATGACAGTGAAATGACCTACGGACCTCCAAATCCACATCCGGACGTGCTCCCAATACCAGAATCACCATACGGAGCTATTCCCAGACTCGAAATCCCAAACGGACATCGATAACATTGAAATGCACTTCAACCCAAATTTATTAAATTCTTCCAAAATGCCAACTTCTACAATAGACCCGAAACGCTCCCAGATCATCCAAAACCCGATCCGCACATACACCCAACTCCAAAATCATCATACGAACCTGTTGGGACCTTCAAATCTGGATTCCGAGGTCGTTTACTCAAAAATCAAGCCTTAGTCAATTCTTCCAACTTAAAGCTTCCGAAATGAGAATTTTATTTGCAAATCAGCTCCGAACTTCCCGAAATTCAATTCTGACCACGCGTACAAGTCATAATACCTGAAGTGAAGTTGCTCAAGGCCTTAAACCGCCGAATGATGCGCTAGATCTCAAAACGACCGATCAGATCGTTACACAAGTGGTTAGTTCACTATTGATTTGCCTAGCGGTAACGTTGAGCGTCTTCACGGTCTATAAGAGAAGTTGGGTCGTGACAGTAACCTACAGCAAAATATGCTGACATTCTAACTGATCCAAAAAGTAGTTGCCTTCTATTCTGTATTGTTCCCCCATTTGTCGAATGCTTTTAATTGCATGTGTTGAGGAAATTTTATATGTGTTTGTGCAATATTTGGTCGAAAGTTGTATGGGTCAAAATCCGCCTCAAGGATATTTAACATGAAGTGGTATTAAAAAAAGTAATTTGGCCGAGGTCGACTAGTAAAACAATGAGGTTCATAGCCGAGCAATCAATAACAGCCGAGGTCAAGTATCAAGAGCAGCAGTAACAACTAGTTTTATGACAAGATCTTTAGGAGAATATCTCATTGAATATTCTCTGTACTTGTACTTTTATAGTTGACTTAGGGTATGTCCCATATAAATAGAAAAAGGTGAAAGGCATGTATGACTCTTTAATAAGAACACTTTTTGAGAAGAAGACTTTCTCTCCAGAAAAATACAAACACTACCTTTCTAAAGAGATTCAATTATCTATTATTCCACACTTTTCCATCATATCCGAGAATAGTTCTAATATTCTTGCATTTGTCTATCACTCATCATTGTCAGAAGGAGTAATCATCCACCTCATTGGGTAAATCATTCTCCTTATTTACATTAATGTCATTAATTGTTATTTATTATTTTACTTTCATCTTTCATTAACCATCTTGAAGCATTGAATGTACTTCATATTTAATCCTTTATCAACATTGTCTGATTTTCTTCAAGCGGACTAGTTATAAATCTGAGATATTATTATTAATTAGGTTTAATTCTTCTTTATATAAAATCAATTAGTTTAATCAAAGATTTATATTTTTTGGACAAACAAAAATAAAAATAAAACAAATATTTGAGGATGAAATTGGAAGAGAATAGTATTAAACTAGTCTACATTATCACATATATTAAAATTGTCCTTTTCAAGTTCGAACAAATGAGGCAGATTGCTATAAACGGATAATCAGGCAAACCTAGTAAAGTCATGATGGATTATCATAATGTTATACTAGTACACTTATTTAAGTCTAAAATTTATTAGGATTTTTTTTTTTAAATTTTGTTAAAGATTAGTGATGGATTGCACTGGGATCCGACCTTAGTCCATTTCTATTTTACTTTGGCGGTGGGCGCACTGACGCGTCATATTCTAGGAGAGATGACATAGTACATGTAGTTAAATATAAGTTTCAATATGTAGTTAAATATAAGTTTTAATGATGAAACATAACATATTACTATGGTGCAAGATAACAATAGACAAAACAAAGGATTCAAGAAGTTCTATCATTCAAGTATGGAAGAAGTCGAGAAAGGAAGAAGTAAAAAAATAAGGAAAAGATTTGTCATCGAAAGCAAACAAGGAAGGAGAATGATTGACACTCCAAAAGGAAAGGAAAGAAAAAAATATTATTTGACACATGAGATAATGATAATAATCTTGGGATAGAATTTGGTATTAAAATATTGATTAGAAAAAGTTTAAATTAAAAAGGAAAAAAAAAGAGATATGTACGAATGCCAACAGCAAAGATAGTAATCATTAAATTTGATTTAATTTTTACGTGAAGAATTAGAGGTGTTCACAAAAATTCAAAAACATAGAGCCAAACTGAAAATCAAATTAAATTGACCAAAAAAATTGATACTTTTTTTGTTTGATTTTGATTTTGAACTCTAAAAAGCGATCAAATTTGGTTTGGTTTTAATTTTAATAAAACTAATCGAAAAAATTCGAATCAAACCGCCTATAGAAGTAGCTATTTAAATTTATTATTATACCTATATATATATATATATATATAGTTTCAAAAATTTTATGGTACATATTAGTCGTTTGTATTTTTAGACTAGTTCTTTGATATTATAATAATCTAATTCTTTACTTTTACATTCTAGTTTGATGTATTTTTCCTTTGCTAAATATAAGAATTTATTTCATGTTAAAAATAATTAATTTTTAATTGAGTAATTAAATATGCGATTCACTTATCATCAGTATATCTTGGTAAATAATAGATTTCTAATAGAGCAATTGGTTGATAGTTTAATGTTGAAAATATAGCCGTCGGAATATGTGTTTGGTAGTATATGTCTTATATTTAAGAAAAAAATCGATAAATAATCAAAAAAATCGAAAAATCGATAAAATCTGAATCGATAAAAAATCGACTTAATTGATTTGATTTGATTATATATTTGAAAAATCGACTTAGTTGGTTTGATTTCTTTTTAGGGAAAAATGGATAGGACCAAGAACACGCTTTGTAGAACCATCTTTATAAAGCAACGTTTGGACTGAGAAGTCAAATTTTGCTACAAATCCAATTCGAAAATCCTAAGCAGATTACAATTACATCCACCATGTTTAGAGATCAAAATCTCTATCACTACAGTCTCCTCTCTCTCTTCTTCATCGCCCCACCCACCTTCCTAGCCTTGCAATTCCTCACCGCCCCTTATGGAAAACACCACCGCTCCGGTTGGGGTCCCACCATTTCACCACCTTTAGCTTGGTTCCTAATGGAGAGCCCAACACTTTGGCTCACGCTTCTCCTCTTTCCCTTTGGTCAAAATCACAACAACCCATTATCCTTTATCCTCATTTCCCCTTACCTTTTTCATTACATCAATCGTACCATCATTTATCCAATTAAGCTCGCCGAAAAATCAAGCCGGCAAATCAAGAATCCTCCGCCGGGAAGTGGTTTTCCGGTGAGTATTGCGATGATGGCTTTTGTGTTTAATCTATTGAACGCTTATGTACAAGCTAGATGGGTTTCTCATTATGCTGACTTTAATTCCGATGAGTGGTTTTGGCTCCGGTTTGCCGTCGGGATAGTGGTTTTCTCCGCCGGTATGACGTTAAACGTTTGGGCTGATAAAGTATTAGTGGGCCTGAAGAGTGAAGGGGGTGGATATAAGATACCTAGAGGTGGGCTTTTTGAATATGTGAGCTGTCCAAATTATTTGGGGGAGATAGTTGAGTGGTTGGGCTGGGCTTTGATGACTTGGTCTTGGGCTGGGCTTGGGTTTTTTCTGTATACATTTGCTAATTTGGTTCCTAGAGCTTGTGCTAATCATGAATGGTATTTGCAGAAATTTGGAGAAGATTATCCTAGGAAAAGAAAAGCAGTTATTCCATTTTTGTATTAAGTATTTTCTTCTATTAATGTTATTTCTGGACTGTATTTGGCTTTACCTTGATATTTGACATTTGAGCCTTGTCTAATTTTTTGTTCATCTTTTTTGTCAGTGTGTTTCCCCACATGTCACTACTGGTATTCTTATCTCCAGTTTGTTCTGCATTTGAATTGATATGAATTCTCCCAAGGAAAAATATAAAGTGCTCGATGTCACCCTTATGGGAGGCTTTTCAGTGTTTTCTGGTAATGCTCAATAAATGAGAAGATGTTGGGTCGAACTGAGGGAATAATCTCATACGGTCATTATCTACTTATGTTTTTTTTTTATAAATCTCGTATGAAAAAAAAGTCATATAATGTTTGTAATTGTTCATAAATGTTATAAAATGAAAGTAATTTAGTAAAATGTAAATAAGTAACAAAGATAGAAGAAGGAGTATTTCACTTGTGTCTTTATAATGTCATTTACATAGTAGGCTTTTATAGGTATAAAAAGTAAAGACCAATATAGTAAATAGTGTAAGGGATGGACATAAAGTGAAAATTCATCCACAAACTATTCATACATGGACTTCATCCACATACTATTTACAACAATCCCCCTTGAATGACCATGTAGAAAAAAATATATATCATTAAGAGCTTAATAGGAAAAAAAAAAGTGAGAAATACATAGTTATTTGCAATACGCATTACTTGATGCCTGATTAAAAACTTTATCAGGAAAACCCAATGGGACACAACCTTAGTTAAGGAAAAAAGAGTACAACGCGTATTTTTACTCCCCCTGATTAACATATCACTTAAGGTCTCGGAGACGCCGCATTCCAATCTTGTATATTAACTTCTCAAATGTTGAGGTTGGCAATGTCTTAGTAAACAGATTAGCCAAATTATCACTTGAACGAACTTGTTGAACATCTATTTCACCATTCTTTTGAAGATCATGAGTGAAGAAGAATTTTGGTGAAATATGTTTTGTTCTGTCTCCTTTAATATATCCTCCTTTCAATTGAGCTATACATGCATCATTGTCTTCATACAATGTTGTTGGAGTATTACCTTTCAAATAAAGACCACATGTTTCCTGAATATGTTGAGTTATTGATCTTAACCAAACACATTCTCGACTTGCTTCATGAATGGCTATTATCTCTGCATGATTTGAAGAAGTAGCAACCATAGTCTGATTCGTTGAACGCCATGATATGACTGTACCTCCACATGTAAATAAGTAGCATGTCTGAGATCGAGCTTTATGTGGATCAGATAAGTATCATGCATCTGCATAACCAACTAATGCTGACTTGGATTCATTTGAATAGAATAAACCCATATCAATGGTCCCTTGGAGGTATCTAAATATATGTTTAATACCATTCAAGTGTCTTTGTGTTGGCGAAGAACTAAATCTTGCCAATAAGCTTACTGAGAAAGCTATATCTGGTCGGAAATTATTGGCAAGATACATTAATGCCCGAATTTCACTAAGATATGGTACTTCGGCACCAAGAAGCTCTTCATCATTTTCATGAGGCCGGAATGGATCTTTCTTTATATCAAGTGATCTCATCACCATCAGGGTACTCAATGGATGTGCTTTATCCATATAGAATCTCTTTAAAATCTTTTCGGTGTATGTTGATTGATGGACAAATATCCCATCTTTCATATACTCAATTTGTAGACCAAGACAAAATCTTGTCTTTCCAAGATCTTTCATTTCAAATTCTTTCTTCAAACAGTCTATTGCTTTTGGAAGCTCCCCAGGATTTCCAATGATATTTAGATCATCAACATACACGGGGATTATAACAAATTCAGATCCAGACCTTTTTATAAAGACACAAGGACAAACTGGATCATTCTTGTACCCTTCTTTCACCAGGTATTCACTCAGGCGATTGTACCACATATGACCTGATTGTTTCAATCCGTATAAAGATTTCTGAAGCTTTATTGAACAAGTTTCACGAAAACTTTTACATGCTTCTGGAACTTTAAATCCCTCAGGTATTTTCATAAAAATTTCGTTGTCTAATGATCCATACAAATAGGTTGTGACAATATCCATTAGACGCATATCAAGTTTTTCATTTACTACCATATTTATGAGATATCTGAAGGTGATAGCATCCACTACAGGAGAATATGTCTCCATATAATCAATGCCAGACCTTTGCGAAAATCCTTGTGCCACAAGTCGTGCTTTATATCTAACTACTTCATTTTTATCATTTTGTTTTTGCACAAAAACCTATTGTACCCTACTGGTTTTTACCTTCAGGTGTTCGAATGATGGATTCGAAGACTTCACATTTCCCAAGTGAAGTTAACTCTGCCTGGATAGCGTCTTTCCATTTTGGCCAATCATTTCTCTGTCTACATTCATCAATAGATTTTTGTTCAAGATCCTCATCTTGTTGCATTATTTCAACAACAACATTATAGGCAAAAATGTTATCGATAAAAATATTATTTCGGTTCCATCTTTTTCCCATTGAGATGCAACTTATCGATATCTCTTCATTCTCATTATTTTCAGGTACCTGGACCTCCCATAAGGTCTTATCTTTTGTTACGTCTTGGGGCTATTCTTGAGCCACTACCTCTATGTTATGATCACTTTGATCATTTGCTCCTTTTCTTCTTCGAGGATTTTTATCTTTAGAATCGATTGGTCTACCAAAGTTTTAAGCGTGGCATAGATTCATTTTCTTTAGTTGATAGTCCTACCGGGATATCAACTCGATCTGGAGCATTAGCAGCTGGAATATGCGACTTAGTCCCCCTTGGTAGGTCAGTGAATGCATCTGGCAATTGATTTGTAATATTTTGCAAATGAATAATCTTTTGAACCTCTTGTTCACATTGATTTATTCGAGGATCTAAATGACACAGTGATAACACATTCCAATCTATCTACTTTTTCAGCTGCTTATTTTCTCAGGGTATACTGATTCATCAAAATCGCTATCAGAAAATCTTGCTGTAAATAAATCTCCAGTTATCGACTCTAGATATTTTATAATAGAAGGAGATTCATATCCAACAAATATCCCCAACCTTCTTTGAGGACCCATCTTTGTGCGTTGTGGTGGAGCAATTGGAACATATATAGCACAACCAAAGATTCTAAGATGGGAAATATTTGTCTCCTGACCAAAAGCCAATTGCAATGGGGAGACTTTGTGATAAATTGTGGGCATTATCCGCACAAGTGTTGCTGCATGCAAAATAGCATGACCCCATACTGAAATGAGAAGTTTTGTTCTCATAAGCATTGGTCTAGCAATGAATTGGAGGCGTTTGATCAATGATTCCGCTAGATCATTTTGTGTATGAACATGAGCAACCAGATGCTCAATTATTATCCCAGTTGATATACAATAATCATTAAAGGCTTGGGATGTAAACTCACCAGCATTATCAAGATGAATTGTCTGAATTGCATAATCTGGAAATTGTACTCTTAACTTTATTATTTGAGCCAACAATCTCGCAAATGCCAAATTCTGAGTTGATAGTAAGCACACATGTGACCATCTTGTAGATGCATCTACCAAAATCATATAATATCTTAATGGTCCACATGGAGGGTGAATGAGCTCACATATATCACCCTGTATACGTTCCAGAAATGCAGGGGATTTCATCCTAACTTTAGTAGTTGATGGTCTAATAATTAATTTGCCTTGAGAACATTCAGCACAAGAGAATTCCTTAAATTGAAGAATCTTCTGGTTTTTCATTGAATGTCCATGTGAATTCTCAATTATTTTACGCATCATATTAGAACCAGGATGGCTAACCGGTCATGCCAAATAATAAAATTATCTTGATTAGTAAACTTTTCATTTACTACGGTATGTGTTTCAATCCTACTAATACTTGTGTAGTATAAGAAGGAGGAAAGAGCAGGTAACATTTCAAGCACATATTTCTTACCAGACATTATTGTAGTAATATAAAGATATTCAATCTTTTCAGCATTTGTAGTCTCTATATGGTAGCCATTTTGGCGAATATTTTTGAAACTTAATAAGTTTCTTTGAGATTTACTACAATATAGTGTTTCATCAATAGCCAAATTTGTTCCGCCAGGTAGTAATAAATTGGCTCTTCCAGAACCTTCAATTAATCTTGTACTACCGGATATTGTATTAATATTGGTTTCTTTCATTACCAAATAAGAGAAATATCTCTTATCCCTTAAAATATTGTATCTAGAAGGCATATATCATCTTTATTAATCTTGAGTCCAACTGAAGACTGGAGAATTTTCATATTCTTCATAAAAAAAATCAAAAAGTACATCATAAGAAATATGAAAGACAAATAGAAAAAGAACATTAAGAAATATATTAGGAATATAGAAACTAGCACACATGATGCATTAGGAAAATACACTCAAGAAAAATAAACTAGTTGCAAACATAAAAAAAAAAAGAACAACTTCTATTATAACTTCATTCCCCAGTAAGATGGTTAGTTCTTCAGTCAATATCCTCAAAGAAGTCTCCAGCTTCTAAATGAATAATATTTGCTAGACCTCCAAAATCATCATCTTTATACGCAAGATGTACCTCAGAATCATATTTGTTTGAGGGACCTGCTTCATCATCATTATTTTGAAAGGTCAAGTGTGCCTCCACATTATTTTCTTTCTTTCTGAGGGAGGCTTGATAAAGTTTGACAAAATGATCTGGCGTACGACAAATGCGTGCCCAATGACCTTTCATTCCACATCGGTGCCACATACTAATTTTACTTTTTGAAGGATTAATCTGAGAACTCTTATTGTTCTCCAGTTTATTTCCACCGTAATGATGATAATTGTTTTGTCCCCTACCACGTCCACGTCTACGACCATGTCCACGGCCACGGTAATTGTTTTGTTTTCTTTCAAACTTATCATATGTTGCTACAACATTCACTTCCGGGAATGGAGCTGACCCGGTGGGACGGGCTTCATAATTTTTTATTAATAGAGTATTATTCTGTTCTGCCACAAGTAGGCATATGATTAACTCAGAATATTTCTTAAAACCTTTTTCACAGGAATTGTTGTTGTAGCACCACATTTGAAGCGTGAAAAGTAGAAAATATTTTTTCTAATAAGTTCTCATCTGTGATAGTGTCTCCACATAATTTTAATAGAGAACTTACTTTAAAGATAGCAGAATTATACTCACTTACGATTTTAAAGTCTTGTAACCTTAGATGTATTCACTCATACCGAGCTTTCGGTAATACCGTAAGTTTTAGGTGGTCATATCGATCCTTCAAATTAATCCATAATTCAAGTGGATCTTTTACGATTAAATATTCAGTTTTTAACCCTTCATGTAGATGATGACGAAGGAAAATCATGTTCGCTTTATCCTGATTTGATGCTTCATTTCCTTGTATAATAGTATTTCCAAGACCTTTAGCGTCAAGGTGAATTTCAGCATCAAGGACCCATGACAAATAATTCTTCCCCGTGATATCAAGTACCACAAATTCAAGTTTTGACAAAGTCGACATAGTAAAAACTACAATAAAAAAAATTATAAAAGTAAATATAAGGATAATCGTGAAATAACAGTGATTATAATCAATTCAATAAACATATGAGTAAGCTGGTGAGATTGTTTATGACATTAAGTAAAGTATTTTTGGAATAAAAGTCACTTAATAAAATATGTACAACTCATCATAGTTATAATTATATTATGTACATGAGATAGCATTTAGCATGGTTATATGAGGGTAAAGCACTTGGTAAAGTTTACATGCAAAATATGCACAACAACATTATTTAGAATAACTTTAAAAGAAACATACTTGATCTGAGGAGGAGAATAAGCACAACTTAGAGATTATGGATTTTGTTAGAGTTTCGTACTGATAACGTGTTATAAAATAAAAGTAATTTAATAAAATGTAAATAAGAAACAAAGATAGAAGAATGAGTATTTCACTTTCTTTTGGTGTGTCTTTACAATGTCATTTACATAGCCTTTTATAAGCATAAAGTAAAAAACACTATAGTAAAATAGTGTAAGGAATAAACATAAAATGAAAATCCATCCACAAACTATTCATACATGAACTTCATCCACATACTATTTACAACAATAAAATCAATCTACCTGCCAACTCTAGTTTTGAAAATAAGGATGGAAACAAAATGGTAGAGAAAGCAATGGTGACTACTGGTAGTGAGATTTTTCCAGAATTTTTTGGGTTTGGCATTGCTGGAGGTAGGGGTGTATATGGACCGGGTTGATTCAGTTTTTATCAAAACCAAACCAAACCAACTATATCGGTTTGGATTGGTTCGGTTTTGTCGGATTTTTCGGATTTTTGGTTTATTTTTATTACAGGAAAATTATTCCAATCTTACTTTGTTAAAGTTCTGATAAGTGAATATATGTTTAGTAAATATTGAAATAATTGACAAACATATGATCTATTAAAATATTCTAATGAGAATTTTTTTTTAGTAATAGATGATAGTTATTTTCTTAGTCGTCTAACAATAATTTTCATTAATGTGTGCTTTTAAGGTTAACACAATAGAGGATCCCAAATATTTTAATATTTTTAGAGAAAATTCAATATAAAGTCTTAAAAATATATATAAAAATTATATATTTATATGTCGGTTTGGTTCGGATTTTTTTACTCAATATCAAACCAAGTCAAACCATATCTAGTCGAGTTTTTTAATCGGTTTGATTTAGTTTTTTAGTTTGGTGCAGTTTTCCGGTTCGATTTGAACACCCTAGCTGGAGGGTTCTTTTTCTGCTATGAGGTCCATGCTCCTCTCCATCTCTTTGACAGTAGAGTACATTTGAACCCTTGTCCAATCTATAATTCATGTTTTCAGCTTGTCCTCACATATATGTCACTACCAGTACTTTAAAAAGCGTTCTCAGGGCGAGTCCCGGGCAAGGCGCACCAAAAATGTCCCGAGGCGATGATGTGGGGCAAAAGTCTCAAGAGGCGTACGCCTAGCAATTCGGGGCGTATGCCCCGAGCATTCGGGGTGCGTTTTTTAGTGAGGCGTAAGCATTTTTTAAAATTAAAATAAAATTTTTTAAATAAGTCCTTCATATAGTACCCAAATTTTCAAAATTCAGCTTGGTAATTACACAAAATTTTTAAAAAGGAACTGAAATGTATTAAATTTAAAAGTCAAGACCTTTTTATTGATTGAAGCCCCAATTCATGCTCTTTCCCAATTTTTTATCTTGTACGCTAGTCTGCTAATATCTCCCAAAAGCAACGACTATTCAATTCTTTTTTTACAAATACAAAGAGAACTTCATTCTCCTTCATAGTAGCAAGTTCAAAGTTCAAATTGCAGGTTAGTCATCCTTTTTGCTCCTCCATGTAAAAAAATTTATTCTTTTCGACTCAAGTTACTTAGCTTTAAGTAGCGTATAATAGATTGTTTTGACTAGTTTTTTGTGGGGATGAATCATATATATATATACTTTTCACATTTATAGTTTCATTCGTTTTTTATGCAATTTTACTAGTTTATAAATATTTACTGTAATTATATTATTTTATAAAATATTAAAAATTAAATACCAACGGGGCTTACGCCCCATGCCTCGGGACTTACGCTTCGCTGAGGCATATGTAAAACGCCTCGCCTAAAGCCCACCCCTTTTAAAACACTGGTCACTACTGGTATTTATCTCCAATTCGTGAAGAATTTCAATTGACATGAATATCAAGAAAGTGAGATTGGAGGTGTTAGTTGACAAGGGACTTGATTTCAAACTTTTGGAGTGTTAGAAAAACATAGGCATGTTTATCTTACCTTTAAGTTCACACAAACATTTAACAGGCATTTTTACAACGTTCTACTTATCCTCAAGGACTTTGGCCTAAAGTTGATGTTTTGCTCTCTTGATTGTTTAAATACTTGAGCTAATCTTTACGGACATCCAAAAAGATATATAGTATATGGAAGACAACATGAATGATAACTCTATCGATAGATATTTCACAACATGTTCTAACCTTCTCCTCAGACACATAATTTATACAGCATTTTGCTTTTAATTGAGCCTAGCCAAACAAGAATCTGTAGTTCGACATATGATCAGAAGATAATTGAGTCCATCTTTCTCATCAGGCAAAGCTACGGTTTGCATCTAGATTAAGTACTACTCCTGACTTAGAACTATCATTATCTGCTAGCAAACTTCCTTCAGGGGATTCAACAATCTCTGCCTTCAGCTTCTCATGTTTCTCTTTCAAATATCGAAAAGTCAATCTGTGGAACTCACAACATCTTCCATAACCTTGGTAGTTTCATTGTTAAATTCATCAATTTTTCTCTTGGCATCAGGAAGTGATGGTGGGTTGACATGCAAACCTGAAGATTCGAAAACACCAGCACAATTTTCTCCTTTAGCCCCTGGTCTAGATCCATAACCGTTGATACCCGAGCACTCTCGATTCTCCTTCAAATCAGGGCGATTCATGATTTCTTTTAACTTCTTGTTGATTTGCTCCTTCTTACCTTGCTATTTTTCTCGGAGAGTTTGTGAGCTTTAGACATTTCTTGCAACATCTCAAGCTTATTCTTTAGGCTACCATAATTTGGAGCAGCAGCTATGTTTCTGTTGAATTCATCCTTAAGCTGGTCAAGCTTTTCCTTCAGAGCAGGATGCATTGACTGGTTGTTTGAGTTCCTTGTTTTTGCAAATTCTTCTCGCACCATGACAAATTTTTCCACTGCACACTATTGCTTTTATGTTCACTATTCCAGTGAGGTAATACAACACGGACCAGTTAGGAGTTTGAGCAGCGGCAGTGTAATATATGACATAGGTTTCGTCTATCAATAATTAGCCCTTAAACTGCAGTCAGATCACATTTAACTTGAAAATTTTCAGGACAAAATTATGCACAGCTCACTTGTACTGAGCACCTTATCAAAAGGTTTCACATAGTACGCACAAAAGGTTTCACAGAGTACATGAACCCTAAATAATTTTCATCTTTACTCAACCAGCAGATGCAGGGGGAAGATACATTCTCCGAGATTCACCAAGCCTAATGTAAACAAGCAGCTTTCTTTGGTTAATAGTAAAAATAAACAGGTAGTTTAAAAATGGAATGAGAATGAAAATAGATATAAGTTCTAACCAATACTCAGTTCAAAACACTCAAGCATGTAAAAAGTCCCAGATAAAGACTGGCTAGCACCACAGCACAGCGGGAGCAGAACCAGAAACATAAAAATAAGTTGACTTATTGTATTTCTCCAGTCTAGTGGCTGTTGCAGCAATACTAATTTTGTATTGGCGCCTATTTTCCCAACAATAGCAACAACTTAAGTAGAAAGCACAAGGTATTATGCAGTATGATGCTAGAACCTAGAGAATACAAAGCTCCTAACAACTTGAGCATCTGCAGACTGCAAAATCACAGTATTCCTCCCTCAAGCCATCCCCACATGCAGCGCCTCTCTTTTTGTATTGTACTATTTACCACTAGTCAACTACTAACCACAGTGCTTGATCTTTTATCGTCATGCGAGTATAATTATATCTACATCTAGTGGAGCTCATGAATGAGACGTTATTTGGCAGTTATGGAAATAAGAGGAGGATGCAATGTAGAGGATGTAATGGTTACATTTTGAAAGTTTATCTCACCTTGCACGTCCCAATGTTTAGACTGTTGGATTATGTTGCTCGGACTCTCCGAAAATGTGGCCGGATACGTGTCGGATCCTCCAAAAGTAGTGCATTTTTTAAGGATCCGACACGGGTGCGGCTACATTTTGGAGAATCCGCGCAACATAGCTGTTGAAGACACATCTTTATCTAACATTTCAAGTTCCATACTTTGTATGAGGTAAAAGAAAGTTGAATACTAGGACCTATCATTCTTCTTTGTTTTAGTTTACCACACACGACAAAGCCAATGTTTTGGAATGACTGATCTCTTCATTTTTTTGATAGTCCTGGGTGTCCGAGTCTATTAGAGCCCCGACTAATCCCAGGGGTGCACAGGCCCTCGGCAAGGAGTTTCCCGCAAGTGCACCACGGTTAAATCAGGTTTTACCCAGTCCGATGGCCCTCAGAAATTGTTTGCACCCGGTGGGTTTCGAACTTGAGACCTTGAAAGGGAGCAAACTCCAAGGCTCAAGTCAACTGCCACCAGGCCAACCCTTACCGATAAACTTAACAAGAAACACAGGTAATACATTCAACGTTAAGCAAAGTCGTAGCTGTCCTTTCAAAGTTCGTACAAATTGTTAACAAATGTTTTACAACGCTCTACTTATCTTCAGAAATTTTGCCCAAAGTTAATGTTCTGCTCTCTTGATTGTTTAGATATTTGAGCAAAATCTATTCAGACATCCAGAAACAGATATAGTATAGGGAAGACAACATTTATGATAACTACATCGATTGATATTTCGCAGCATGTTCTAACCTTCTCTTCAAACACATAATTTATAGATTATCTTGCCTCTAAAGATATTAATTAAAGGAACAGTTGAATCTAACTTAAACTCTTAAAACAAATGTCAATTATTCTAAAGTAACAGAAAACAAAATCCAGGAAAACATGGCAGAGCCTAGCCAAAAAAAAGAATCTGTAGTTCCATACATTATCAGTAGATAAACTCCAGAAGAAAATACTGACAGCAAATTGAGTGCACCGCGAAGAAAGACTCCATCTTCCACATGTGCCAGTAGTTTCACAAATTTATCTTTTGCAACAGCTAGTAGCTAACCTCCGTCGTGGTTGAACTGCAAACATTTCAGAGGTATTCAATCATGGAAAACCAGCAAAAAAAACAAGAAATGTGGAGAAATTGTAAAATTCACATCAGGCAAAGCTGCGGTTGGCATCTACACTAACTTCTACGTCTGACTTAAAACCGTCATTATCTGCTAGCAAACTTCCACTAGATCCTTCAGGGGGATTCAACGGTTTCAATCTCAGCCTTCAGCTTCTCATGTTTCTCGCCTCTGACCCAGCATCTGCTGTCTTTCCAGCCTTTGCTACCTCCATTTGTAACAACTCAATCTTGTTTTTCAAATCTGTGGAACTCACAACATCTTCCATAACCTTGATAATTTCATTGTCCGAGATTCACCAAGCCTAATGTAAACAAGCATCCTTCTTGGTTAACAATAAACATAAACAGGTAGTTCTAAGAATGCAATAAAAGGTCTAACCAATATTCAGTTCAAAACATCCACGCACATAAATAGTACCAGATAAAGACTGGCTAGCACCACAGCACAACAGGAGCAGAACCAGAAACATCAAAATAAGCTGACTTATTGTATTGGCACCTATTTTCCCAATAATAGCAACGTAGAAAGCACAAGGTATTATGCAGTATGATGCTTAGAACCTAGAGAATACTATTACCACTAGTCTACTACTAACCACAGTGCTTATCATGGCAGTTCTTTTAATTTGGTAAATTAAGTATTTTTATTTACCAAAGAGATATCAAACAGGAAAACACAAGACAGAACATCAAGACAAAATGTCAAACAATTCAAAGAAAATGGGCAAAAGCAGAGTGCTACAGAACACCTTTCACAATTGAGCTTTTTCAATATATAAACATAATAATAAAGACCTTGAGAAAAAGAGTACACCACCTACACTTCAAAATTGTTACTGAACAATTTGTTGGTTGTACTTAAATACCAACCTAATCTAATTATCCTAGTTTACACAGCCAACATAAATCAATGTTAGAATCATGCTCCTAAATCAAAAAAATCCCAATTAATAGTACCCTAATATAAAAAATCTTGGGTATCAAAGAAACTCCAAAAAATATATATAAAAGAAAACATTTTGAAAAAACGCTTCAATTTTCCAGAATTAGTAAAGCATACAGTTCTCCTCTAAATCATGATCCCCAAAATTCAATACAGAGTTCCAATCAAATTCCTCCTCCTCACCTTCCTCCTGATAATAGCATTCTTGATTTTCCACTTCCAACATTCCAGAAAATTCACCAGAATCAATCTGATTTTTCATCATTCCATCATTTTGTTCTAATTTGTCTACAGGAAAAACATCAGTGGAGGTACTCTCCAACATCACAGTACTTTGTTGTGAGGGTGATGTTTGGAGAAGAACCCCTTCTTGAAAGACACGATCAATGAACCTCTTATACTCTATATCAGTAACAACATTGTTTCCTCTGGTTTCTGATCTGGGGTTCTTCTTAATCGCACAGATTACAAACTCTTTTGCTTCCTTAGATTTCAACTCCCTAAGAATAGAATCAGCCAAAAAATACTCTTTCATCATCCAACGGCCATTCAAAGAGGGGTCTTTTTTGTTCTTGTAATTCAAGCTCCTTTTATACCCAATAATCAGATTTCCATCCTCATCATGAACTACCTTGCCTTTATTCTGCTGTATCCAACTCCCGCTACAAGTAGTTCTGTTGAATCTTTCATCACTTGGCCTCTTCTTCTTCAATTGGGTGAGGAAATAATGAGTTCTCTTAGAAGTTTCTCCAATTAATTGCCATGGCTCTTGGGTGTAGACATCTGCAAAGCCAATGAGACCTTCAATTGGTAACGATTTTCCAGCAACAAATTTTAACAGTTGCATTGTAATTTCAGTATCAGAGGGACGAGCATTCTCCATGGTTCGGTTCTTTCTTGAAGCCTTTGAAGAACAATGGATTTCTTGAAGCCTTTGAACAACAACGGCTTTCTTGACACTTTGTTGAATAAGAATTAAGAAAGAGAGTATGTTTCAGAACAATGGCAAGGACACGCAATTAAAAAAAAAACAGCTAATGACGCTTTTTTATTGTGTTGCCGTTTTAAAAAAAAAAATTACTAGTCTTTTTATTTTTTTTCCCCTCTACTTTCTTTATATTTTAGCCGCCTTCAATTTTTTTCCTTTCTTCTTCCTTTCTCCCTATATTTTTCATCTTCTTCTTTCAATATATATATATATATATATATATATATATATATATATATATATATATATATATATATATTCCTCTAAGTTCTCTAGCTTCTACGAAATAAGGAATGGAAAATGATAACAACTTATTTGCATATGATATTTATAAAAAGGGAATGAATATAAGACATATGTATTGCATATATAATTTTAACACTTAATCATGGTTGGCTAATATATATTTTCACTTTGGTTTGTTCACTCTAAAGATTAAATATTTAGTTAGGTGTAAACTCCCAGGAGGATAAGTGTTAATGTTAACAGATAAAAGATATTGAATAAATTATAATTGCTTCCTTTTCATTTTCAGCATTGCAGCAACAATGGAATTTTATTTTGATATATTAAGTTATGGATCTAGAATCAGATTCTATTGTTTTAACTTTCTAATTATTTTCTTCTATAAATATGGATTTACTTCATAGTAGTATATTGCTTTTTACTATTATTTATTTGAATTTACATATGTCAACCATAAATTTGACTTTTTTTAAAAAAAAAGTTTAAGGCCATTAAAAAAGTATGGCTTTAGGCTGCTAATGTTTGTGAGCCGCCACAGTCCAGTGGAATCCATAAGTGGAGTTTGGAGAGGATAGTGTATGCAGACCTTACCCCTACTCCGAAGGAGTGGAAAGGCTGTTTTCAAAAAACTCTCGGCTCAAGAAGGTTTAACTATATTCCTCTATATATTAAAAAACCCTTCGTCATTTTTTTAAGGAAATATGCAAGATTACTCGCCAAAAGATGCATGAGAGATGAAGTTATACATAAAAATGGCCCCACTTGGCTACATTGGTGGATGTAGGATTTTTGCTAAGCGGGTTAAAAAAAGTTAAAAAAAATTAAAAAGATTGTGGCTAATGAAAATTAAACCAGCATCCTCACAAAGGTTTTGGACTTCCTTAACCATTGATCCATGATTTAGGGTTGTGTCAAGGTGATTCAAAATAAAATATATAGAGGCAAAAGATAAATTTTGTCTTATATGTACGATATAATTTATCGACGAAGTGAGTTCAGGTGAACCCTTTCTACCCCTAAATCCGCCCCTGCTTGGTCGTGTCTAATGGTTAATTGGTGTTATCGTTTTTAAAGATTTTTTTTTATTTTTTTCCTCTATTTTCATTATATTCTAGCCTTCATCATTTTTTTCTTTTTTATTCTTCCTTTCTCCCTATACGTTGAATGTGAAATTTTTTTTTCTCTTGTTTCTTCTAAAATTATCTTTCTTCTTCATTTAGGTCTTATTCTTTCAACACTATTTTGGTCCACCAAAAGCCATAACTTTGATCAAATTCTAACTGAAAAGTTTACCAAACCCTAATTTTCTTAATCTCAAATCTCATATTAAAATTCTCGGTGAAATCGAAGCTTAATAGAAAAAATTCATTATTTAATCGAAGTTTAATAGCGAAGGTCACGATGTAACGACCCGATCGGTCGTTCCGAGAGTTTTATCCCCGTTACCCTCGTTTCTACTTCATTATATGTGGTTCATCTTTATTATGTTGTGCTAGGTTGGTTGGCCTGGGTTCGGAGCGATTTTGGAGAGAAATGAGGCATTTAGTATCTTAAGTTGGTTTTTTAGTTGGAAAAGTCAACCAGAAGTTGACTTATGGGTAAATAATCTCGGAATTGGGTTTTTATGATTCACATAGCTTTGTTAGATGATTTTGGACTTAGGAGTGAATTCAGAATGTTATTCGGAGGTCCGTGGTAGAATTAAGCTTGAATTGGCGAAATTGGATTTTTGGCGATTTTCGATCAGTAGTGAAAAATCATCTATCAGGGTTGGAATGGAGTTTCTGAAGTTGGAATAGATTCGTAGTGTCGTTTGTGATGTGTGTGCAAAATTTTAGGTCAATCAGACGTGGTTTGGTTGGTTTCGGCATCGTTGGCGAATTTTGAAAGTTTAGAAATCCTTAGGCTTGAATTCGGGGTTAATTTGGTATTTTGATGTTGTTTTGGGTGATTCAAAGGCTCGACTAAGTTTGTATGATGTTATGGGATGTGTTGGTATGTTTGGTTGAGGTCTCGAGGGCCTCAAAGTGAATTTCGGTGGTTTTAGACTATTTCTAGTTGCTGGTTTTTGGCTTTAGAGGTGTACAGTGCGTCAGTATAGATCTGGTCGCGTTAGCATAGAGCGATTGCGTAAGTCTTCCCGTGATCGCATAGAGTAAAATCTATGCTGCACTGACCCAATTTTGGAGGCTTATAACTCACCATCTATAAGGAATTTGAAGCTGATCCAAAAATAAAAGTAGTGTAGCCCTTCATGTCTAGTTTTCAGAAAGTTAAACCAATTGTAAGTTGGAGTTTTTTACAAAAAGTTATGACCATTATACTAGAGGCTATCTGGAAGAGTTGGAGAAGGTTGTTGGAAAAATTTGTTCTACGCGATCGTGCGGGAATGGCCGCGATCACATAGGGTAAAAGAAGGGCTGAAAAATTTTGTGCTTCACTAGCATTAGTTTGTCCGCGATAGTATAGGGTAAATGTCTGGGTAGATTATAAAGTACTCTATTTCGAGGGTTTCAACCATTTTTGCATTTTTGGAGCTATGGAGCTCGGATTGAAGCGATTTTTGAAGGGATTTTCTGAGAAGTGATTGGAGTAAGTGTTCTTCACTTAATTTTGGTTAAATTCCATGATTGTATCTTGATTTTTATCATCTAAATTGGAAATTTGGGGTAAAATTTTGGAGAAAAATGGAGGAAAATTGGAGAGTTTATTTTGGGGAATTGAATGGCCATTTGATGTTGGATTTTGATGAATTTGATATGGGTAGACTCGTGAAGGAATAAGGATTCTATTTTTGTAATTTTTGTTGGATTTCGAGACATGGTCCCCACGGGAAATTTTGAGTTAAAATTTGGATTTTTTTGAAAAAATTAGTATTTTCATATGGAATTACTTCCTATAATTAGTATTGACTGAATTGAATTAACTGCGGCCAGATTCGGATCGATCGGAGGCCGATTCGAGGGGCAAAGGCATTTCGGAGTAGGGATTTTGCTCGGATTGAGGTAAGAAATGATTGTAAATCTAGTCCTAAGGGTATGAAACCCCGGATTTCACATTTTTTTACTATTTTGAGGTGACACACATGCTAGGTGATGGACGTGTGGGCGCGCACCGTTGGGGATTGTGACTTGGTCCGTCCTGTAGCAACTATAAAGTTGCGTATTTGGCTTAAATTACATGATATTTATGTGTTTTTGAAAGAATTTCCTATAAATTGGGTGAATGCCATATCTGGGCCTTGTGCCAGAGCTGTTTGGACCCCCTAGCAGATTTTCTTATTATCCTCTCACTGTTTTTGATTTAAGATCTATACTCAGTCATGTTGTGTTTACTGATTTCATAACTCAGTCTTTATTACTCCGTTTTGATAGATAAAATGATATTTCGGGCTGAGCACCCTGTTTTACTGATAGCCGAGTGACTTGAGACGTTTCTGACTGAGTGAGGTCGAGGGCATGTGTTTTGAGGATATTATGGAATCGAGTTGCACGCTGCAACATGTTGGTATTGATTCATGATTTTTGTGAGGCCGCATGCCTGATTGATTTATGCCACGAGGTCGCTTGATATGAGTCCACGTTTGTGATTGATTTATGCTAAGAGGTGGCTTGTTATAACGCTTGAGCTGTAGGAGCCCCACCGGAGTCTGTACACCTATGTGAGCACCGGTACCCTGAGTGAGTGATATGATGTTTTTCCCGATGGGCTGTTCTTGATTCATGTTGTGCCCGAGGGGCTGTTTATGAATCATGTTTGCCCGAGGGGCTGCTCACGAGTGATGTTCTCCAAGGGGCTGTTCTTGATTTATGGTGCCCGAGGGGTTGTATACGAGTGAGTTTTTCCCGAGGGACTGTTTATGTTTTATCATTTTTACTCACTGTTTCATCACTTCGTTGAAAAATGTTTTAAATGATTTTACTGAAACTGGATGTAAATGAGCTGAGTTGATTCAAAACCCTGATTTTAAAAGCCTGCTATATTTTACTGAGATTTCATGATACGAACTATATATGTTTTATTGCTTGTCACTACTGCTCAGTCTCTATTTACTTTTATTACTTACTGAGTTGGCGTACTCACATTACTCCCTGCACCTTGTCTGCAGATCCAGGTATTTCTGAACCCGGTAGCGGGTGTTGATTACTCAGTGGCAGGTCCATCGGAGTTAGTAAGGTAGCTTCCTGGCAATCACTGCCCTGCTTTTCTCCCTCCTTATCCTCCCTTAGTTGTATTCAGTTATTTCCAAGCTATGTTAGTCTTGATGTTGTCAGTCGGTTGTAGTAGATGCTCATGACTAGTGACACCCCGATGTCGGGCTTTCTTTCCGTACTGTTATTTTGATTTAAACTCCTTATGCAAGTTTATTGTTAAATAGCTTTGGTTTTGTCTTAAAAATGATAATATTGATTGGTTTTGGTAGTGTGTTCGCTTGCCTAATACCACGTTAGGAGCCATCACGACATGTTTAGTTTTGGGTCGTGACAAGTGGTATTAGAGCCTAGGTTACATAGGTCTCACGAGTCATGAGCAGGTTTAGTAGAGTCTCGCGGATCGGTACAGAGACATCTATACTTATCTTCAAAGGGATGCAGAACCTTTAGGAAATCCCACATTCTTAAATTCTTATCGTGCGACATTGATTCAGCTTGAAATGTAACTCTTGAAATTCATTCCACGCATTCGTATGCACACATGAGCACTCGGTATCAGCTTTGCATCGACGACTTGTGATTCCCTGAATGAGAGGCGAGATAAGATTTCTATATGTTGATGTTGGGACAGTATGGAGGACTTAGGGCCGGGCTTCGCCTGTAGCTTGAGCACTGAGGTGTTGATTGTGTGAGCGCGTGCTTTTAGATTTATATGTTTGGTAGTGTCCCTATTAGTGGAAGTGATGGCTGGATGGATACGTGGTGAGTATGATGTGACTGCGAGATGTGTTCATATGATTTGGATGTGACGAGGAGGGTCTGCTTGAGGGTAGAAAGAACTATTTGGTGCTTGATTTCCATCTTGATTTGATGTATAGCCCCGAGTTATGGGTGTGTTGAAGGATCTTTTCATGTTGTTTAGTTGAGGAATGAAGTAGATTTCATGTTGTTATATGAGTTCAGACTCAAGAAGATTAAGTGATTGCGTGATGTTTATGACAATGGAAGGGTATAAAGAGATGTTAGTTTGAGACGAAGCAGGTGGGTTATTTCCTGCGAGGTGTCCTCAGGAGTGTGATCTCTATGCTGTTTTGTAGCGAGTCCTCCTTTACCAGTGAATTATATGTATTCCAGATTGAGTTTGGATCGCTTATGAGAGTTTTGTTGACTGTTCCGAGGGTGAATGTGAGATTTGCAGATGATTTGAAGTACTAGATGGTTTGTGTTGCACGAGCTTATGAAGGATTTAGTTCAATCTCAGTATGATATTATGGCAGTAATAGAGTATGGGCATTGTGAGTTTTTGTGTGTTTTCACCTATGGATTTGAGCTAAGTGGGGGAGTCTGCTATTGATAAGTTAATTGCGCGCTAAGTGTCGTATCAGTTTCTGTTTTGAGGTATACTGGCGAATCAATTGTGGCTTATAGGGGTTGAGATCGAGGATGAGTCAAGTAAAGGAAATTTTGGATAGGGGTTGTGCTATGCTTTATGGGTGTATAAGAATAATGGAATGACTTGAGTTGTTGTTGGTGTAGGATGTAATGTGCATGGAGCAGGAATTTATTTGGTTGCATTAAGGTGGGGTTACTTCCTGGGGTATTGGAGTGCTAATGGAGCACAGGTCGTTCGGTCCGTTTGATCAGTCTAATTGAGATTTGAGCAGAGTGGATGACTCCCGAGAATTGTTCCAATGGATTCAAGATGTATATGTAACAATTGGGGGTTCTTCAGGATATGTATTTGTCTAAAACTTGAGGTCTACATTGGATGGTGTCAAGACTTGTGGCATTTCTGTATCATTATGGATTGTACATACAAGAAGGTGAAGGTAATGGCTATAGATTCGCAGGAAGTCTCTTCAGGGTAAGTATTTTGAATGTGGTGCTTTTGGGGATATTTGAGAGAGTATTCAGCGGCTTATGAGCCTTAGACGGTGTGTTTTTATGCTTGGGTATCGTGTGGTGAGTCTAGGTTGAGGATTGCGGTATTATGGCAAGGAGAAGTATTAATTCGAAGGTAATTCAGAAGAACTTGGATAAATAGGATAGCTTGGTAGTAGGTCAGATCTGCATGGTAAGGGATATGATTAGTTCTTTGGGATGCTTATGAGGTAATGAGGTTCTACGTGTGATTCGTGCCAATGCTCTTGGGTTTCGACAGCCTGCGTAGCTTAGTTGAGTTAGAGGGATCCCGTCCTGACGGGTTAGTTCAGTAAAATGGGTTTCAGAGGGTTCTTGATGGTCTCTACCATAGTTGAGATGTATATTTCCTACTTGTGCGTGGGGCATGTGGCATATTGTAATTTTCTCCAGGATAAAAATAAAATGTAAAGTCTTAGCTGATTGAGTATGTCGTTTGTTGCGACTCAAAGTGGATTTGAGGTTTGTCGTATCATTCATATGGTGGCATAACAGGTGCGAGGTGTGGTGTAGTATTGCGACTGTGGGTGCTAGGTCACGATGCGATTTGAAAGGAAGGTTCTGAATTCTTAGGTAGTATGGACGATCTTAGATGATCAGATAAATGATGTTACTTTTAGATATGGCTCGATGAAGGTATAAGTTTCAGAAGAGGCACTGTGTTTTGATTTATGGATACTTCATTAGTGTGGCAGTACTCTCCTTATTGGTCGGCTATGGGTATTCAAATTTAACATTGTAACATATACAGATTGTAGGGGTATCCCTCGTGGTATGATCATGTATTGGGGAAATATTAGACATTCAGGCGGTGAATTTGAGATCAGATATGGTGATTTGTGTGCTCTGAGGGTTTGGAGTCTAGGAACTCGAATGAGTAGATGATTTCATAGCACGTAGCCAAGGTTAGCCAGAAGTTAGTGTATGTTGTGATTCAGTCATTATGGACCTTCGGAGGGTCATTTGTCTATTGTGTGTGACCGGATTGATTTGGGGTTCCTTAGTAAGCCTAGTGGGGATAGGTGCTTTGCACCGAGTCGGATTGATTTGCTCCATAGTGCTAGTGTGAGGGGCATTCCAGTTAGTGGTTGTTGGGCTTATCTGTATTCTGGGATGATTTATGAGTTACTCTTCCCTGCTACGGGGAGCTATGATTTATTGGTTTTAGGCACGCATGGTGTGGCTCTATTGTGGTCTTATAGCGGGATTTGAGTAAGGTAAGTAATTGTGTATTGAAGGATTGAGACATAATGGTTATGTTCTTTCGGGTTCATGTGGCATGGTATCGTCCGATTATCCGTGGTTATGGTAATGCACTTTGAGTACTTGATGTCGAATTGCACGTGGTTATTGATTTTGAGCAAGGTGGCTTGAAGTATTTCATGCGAACCAGCGTTTGGTTGGGATCAAGCATTGTAGCGGAGTTATGTAGAGGTACGATCCTTGGTATCAGCTTCGTCTATTTTGGTTCTACGATGTGTGCTAGGCTCTTAGCATGGTGTTGTGATGGTACTTGTTAAGCTGGCGCGATAGTCCTCTTGCGTGAATCTTTTCTATGATTTAAGTACATTTGGGATGTTGCTATTGGATGCACGAATTGCACAGGTTATGGCTTTAGATTGTATTGATGTATCATGTCATTAGAGTGATCGTGTTAGTTGAGAAGAGGTCATTGGACCTAGAATGAATACTATCAGAATTGACTACAGCATGGTTGGAAGGATAATATCAAAAGTCGGCTTAGAAATCTGCTAGAGTTCCTGTCGGAGAAGGGGAAGCTCCATGACTGGCTGATCGGATGAATGGTTACGAGTTTTTGCGTGTTTCTTTCATCATTAGCAGTATATGAAAATGTTAGAACGAGGCTTTGCTTGATAAGAGGTTATTTACCGGTATTGGGTTGTTTGAGCAACTATTGTGATTAGGAGTTATCGCTATGAGTGTTTGAGTCATGTGGTATATCATGTGTTAGATCTTGGGTTACGGATATGGTTTGATACAGCTTGTTTGAACTTATACAGTGTGTAGATGCGAGATTCCAAATTTTTGGAAATTTCGGATATGACGAATTTGGTTCTAAGGCTTATGGGCTAGGTTGAACTATGAAATTTCAGTTATGTTGTGTATCAGACCTATATTGGGTAGGGTGACATGGGATCACCCCTAGTAAGTGCGTGGTAAGGTTATTCGCGATTTGATGGATTTTGGAAGACCTCTAGGCACGTTCGAGGACGAACGTTTGTTTAAAAGGGGGATAATGTAACGACTCGATCAGTCGTTCCGAGAGTTTTAGCCCCATTTCCACTGTTTCTACTTCATTAATGTGGTTCAAATCTATTATGTTGTGTTAGGTTGGTTTGTCTGGGTTCAGAGCAATTTTTGAGTAAATGAGACATTTAGTCTCTTAAGTTGGTTATTTAGTTGGAAAAGTCAACCAGAAGTTGACTTATGGGTAAATGATCTCGGAATTGGATTTTTATGATTCAGATAGCTTTGTTATATGATTTTGGACTTAGGAGTGGGTTCATAATGTTATTCGGAGGTCCGTGGTAGAATTGGACTTGAATTGGCGAAATTGGATTTTTGGCGATTTCTAATCGGCAGTGGAAAATTAGCTATCGGGGTCGGAATGGAATTCCGGAAGTTGGAATAGGTTCGTAGTATCGTTTGTGATATGTGTGCAAATTTCAGGTCAATCGAGTGTGGTTTGGATGGTTTTGGAGTCGTTGGCGAATTTCGGAAGTTTAGAAATCCTTAGGCTTGAATTTGAGGTTAATTTGGTATTTTGATGTTGTTTTGGGTGATTCGAAGGCTCGACTAAGCTTGTATGATGTTATGGGATGTGCTGGTATGTTTGATTGACGTCCCAAGGGCCTCGGGGTGAGTTTCGGGTGGTTTCAGATCATTTCTAGTTGCTGGTTTTTGGCTTTAGGGGTGTACATTGCGTTAGCATATATCTGGCTGCGTTAACATAGAGAAATTATGGAAAAATTTATTTGTGCTATACGATTACGTAAGTCTTCCCGCGATCGCATAGAGTAAAATCTCTGCTGCACTGACCCGACTTTGGAAGCTTATAACTCACAATGTATAAGGAATTTGAAGATGATCCAAAAATAAAAGTTGTATCCCTTGATGTCTAATTCTCAGAAAGTTAAGCCTATTGTAATTTGGAGTTTTGTACAAACAATAATGATCATTATACTAGAGGCTGTCCGAAAGAGTTGGAGAACGCTGTTGAAAAAATTTGTTCTACGCGATCGCGTGGGAGTGGCCGCAATCACTTAGGGTAAAAGAAGGGCTGGAAAATTTTGTGCTTCGCTATCGCAGTAGTTTGTCCGTGATAGCATATGGTAAATGCCTGGGAAGATTATAAAGTACTCTATTTCGAGGGTTTCAGCCATTTTTAAAATTTTGGAGCTATGGAGCTCGGATTGAGGCAATTTTTGAAGGGATTTTCTGATAAATGATTGGGGTATGTGTTCTTCACTTAATTTTGGTTAATTCCACGGTTGTATCTTGATCTTTGTGATCTAAATTTGGGGTGAAAATTTGGAGAAAAATGGAGGAAAGTTGGAGAGTTTATTTTGGGGAATTGAATGGCCATTTGATGTCGGATGTTGATGAATTTGATATGGGTAGACTCGTGAGGGAATAAGGATTCTAGTTTTGTGATTTTTGTCGAATTACAAGACATGGGCCCCACTGGCGATTTTGAGTTGAATTTCGGATTTTTTTGGAAAAATTAGTATTTTCATATGGAATTAATTCCTATAATTAGTATTGACTAAATTGAATTAACTGTGGATAGATTTGGGTTGATTGGAGGCCGATTCTAGGGGCAAAAGCATTTCAGAGTAGGATTTTGCTCGAATTAAGGTAAGTAATGATTTTAAATCTTGTCCTGAGGGTATGAATCCCTAGATTTCACATTACAACAACGACAACAACAACAACAACTACTACCTAGTAAAATCCCACTAGGTGGTGTCTGGGGAGGGTAATGTGTACACAAACCTTACCCCTACCTGATCGGGTAGAGAGGATGTTTCCAATAGACCCTCATCTCAGGAAGACAAAAATAAAAACAAGAAAAGACAATTCATTAGTAATTTTCGCATAAAACAAGAAAAGACAATCCATTAGTAACTACAACCAAAATCATAGGAATAGTAACAGAAGCATAAAAACCAAAAGATAAATGACATGAAATAACAGTAACCAGTATCTAAGGCCCGAGGCTAAGATAAACAACAATGATAGTGTAGACTCAACATAAACCTCAAGCCATCTAAGATCAACCCCGCCCCACCCCGGGTATGAAGTAGGGCAAGCCCTACTACCCCCTAGCCTACAACCCTGATGGTTGACCTCCAGACCTTCCTATCAAGGGCCATGTCCTAAAAAATCTGTAGTCGAGCCATGTCTTGCTTGATCACCTCTCCAAAATAATTCCTAGGCCGCCCTCTACCTCTCCTCTACCTACCACAACCAGCCTCTCATACCTCCTCATCGGTGCATCAAGGCTTCTCCTCCGCACGTGCCCGAACCATCTGAGCCTCGCTTCCCACATATTACCATCCACAGGGGCTACGCCCACCTTCTTCTGAATATCTCCATTCCTAATCCTGTCTATCCTAGTGTGCCCGCACAACCACCTCATCATCCTCATCTCCGCTACCTTCATCCTCTGAATATGGGAGTTCTTAACCGACCAACACTCTGCCCTATACAACATGGCCAGTCTAAACACAGCTCTATAAAACTTACCTTTGAGTATCGGTGGCACTTCCTTGTCACACAAGACTCCAGATGCAAGCCTCCATTTCATCCAACCCGCCCCTATACGATGAGTGACATCCTCGTCAATCTCTCCGTCCCCCTGAATCATCGACCCAAGGCACTTGAAGCTATATCTCTTGGGGATGACCTGTGATCCAAGCCTCACGTACCTGCCTACTTCCCCCGACTCAACGCTAAACTTGCACTCCAGATACTCTGTCTTAGACCTGCTCAATTTGAAACCCTTATACTCGAGGGTCTGTCTCCAAACCTCCAGCCTCTCGTTAACACCGATCCTCATCTAATCAATTAGAACTGTGTCATCAGCAAATAACATACACCATGTCACATCCCCTTGAATATGATGTGTCAGTGCATCCATCACCAAGGAAAATAAGAATGGGCTAAGCGCATATCCTTGGTGTAACCCCATAACAATCGGGAAATGCTCCGCGTCGCCTCCCACAACCCTAATCTTAGTCTTAGCTCCATCATACATGTCCTTGATCGCTCTTATGTAGGCTACCGACACGCCCTTTGCCTCAAGACATCTCCAAAGCACCTCCCTAGGGACCTAGTCATACGCTTTCTCCAAGTCAATAAACACCATGTGCAGATCCTTCTTCTTATCCCTATACTGTTCCACCAACCTCCTAATAAGGTGGATAGCATCCGTAGTGGAGCGACCCGGCATGAACCCAAACTTATTGTTGGATATAGATGTCGTCTTCTTCACCCTCGCCTCCACCACCCTCTCCTAGACTTTCATGGTATGAATTAGTAACTTGATACTCCTATAGTTGTTACAACACTGGACATCACCTTTGTTCTTGAACAACGGTACTAGTGTACTCCACCTCCACTCCTCCGGCATCCTCTTAGTCCTAAAAATTACATTGAGCAACCCAATCAACCACTCCAAACCTGCTATACCCACATACTTCCAAAATTCAACTAGAATTTTGTCTGGCTCGTCGCTCTACCCCTACTCATCTTCTGCAAAGCCTCCACGACCTCCTCCACCTTAATGCGCCTGCAATACCCAAAATCTTGAGGACTCTCCGAATGCCCCAAATACCCTAGTGCTATATCCCGGTACCCCTCCTCGTTCAAAAGACCACGGAAGTATGTCTGCCATCTCTGCTTAATCTGTGACTCTCCCATCAAAACTCTACCATCATCGTCTTTGATGCACCTTACTTGGTCCAGATCTCGAGCCTTCCTCTCCCTCGCTTTAGCCAGCCAAAATAACTTCTTGTCCCCGACTTTTTCCCCTAGTTCCTCGTACAAATGACCAAATGCTGCATTCTTAGCCTCCGTGACCGCCAGCTTTTCCTCCTTCCTCGCCACCTTGTACCTCTCTCTATTCGCTCTCCTCTCCTCCTCGCTTGTGCTCCCTGCCAACTTTGCATACGCTACCTTCTTCGCCTCCACTTTACCTTGGATTACATCATTCCACCACCTGTTGCCTTGATGCCTGCCAGAATAACTCTTCGATATACCTAGCACCTCTCTCGCCACCTCCCTCACATAGTTCGCCATCGTAGACCACATAATGCTCGCGTCCGTACTACTCCTCCAAGCACTAATAGCGGATAACATCTCCTCCTTATCTTGGGCTTTAACCTTAGTTAAATCTCCCCATCTAATCCTCGGTCATCCACGAGCATACCTCATCTTCCTCTTTATCATAATATCGACGTCCATCACTAAGAGCCTATGCTGAGTCCCGAGGGACTCTCCCGGAATAACCTTGCAATCCTTGCACAACCCTCTATCACACCTTCTGAGGAGAAGGTAATCAATCCGAGTCTTCACCGCTGAACTTCGGAAAGTAACCAAATGCTCCTCCCTCTTCGGAAAACTCGAGTTCTCAATCACCAACTCGAAAGCCTTAGCAAAATCTAACAGCGAAATACCTCCTCCGTTCCTATCCCCAAGGCCAAATCCACCATGCACCTCGCCATAGCTACCAGCGGCCGAACGAATATGGCCATTAAAATCCCCTCCAATAAATAACTTATCAGTAGGAGGTATACTACGCACCATCTCGTCAAACCCTCCGAGAAGCTCCTCTTAACCTCCTCATCCAAGCCAGCTTGCGTCACGTAAGCACTAACGACATTAAGGGTGCACTCGCTAATCACCAACTTAAAAAACATCAACATATCATTCACTCGCCTAACCTCAACCACAGAATCTCTAAGATCCATGTACACCAAGATACCCACTCCATTCTTACCCCTCACGACCCCAGAGTACCACAACTTATACCCGTCCACATTCCCCGCCTTCGAACCTATCCACCTAGTCTCCTGGACACAAGCTATATTGACCCTCCTCCTCTGGAGAATCTTCGCCAACTCAATAGACTTACCCTTCAGCGTGCCTATGTTACACGACCCGATCCTCAATTTACGACCTCCCTCTTTCCCCTTACCCCCCTTGCCTCCCATCCCATCCACTGAACCACTCCCCATTGTTTTACTATTTTGAGGCGACACACATGTTAGGTGACAGGCGTATGGGCGTGCACCTTTGGAGATTGTGACTTGGTTCATCCCGTAGCAACTATTAAGTTGCGTATTTGACTTAAATTATATGATACTTATGTGTTTTAGAAAGAATTTCCTATAAATTGGGTTGAATGCCATATTTAGGCCTTGTGCTAGAGCTATTTGGACCTTTAAGGGCTTTTTCTTATTATCCTCTCACTGTTTTTGATTTAAGATTTATACTCAGTCATGTTGTGTTTACTGATTTCATAACTTAGTATTTATTACTCCTTTTTGATGCATAAAATGATATTTCGGGCTGGGCACCCTATTTTATAGATAGTCGAGTGACTTAAGAGGTTTATGACTGAGTGAGGCTGAGGGCCTGTGTTGTGAGGATATTATGGGATCGGGCTGCACGCCGCAACATGTTGTTATTGATTCATGATTTTTGTGAGGCAACATGATTTATGCCACGAGATGGTTTGTTATAGCGCTTGGGCTGTAAGAGCCTCTCCGGAGTCTGTACACTCCGGTGAGCGCGGGTACCCTGAGTGAGTGATATGATATTTTTCCCGAGGGGCTGTTCTTGATTCATGTTGTGCCCGAGTGGGATGTTTACGAGTGATTGTGAGGTAGTGCCCGAGGGGTTGTATATCAGTGGCTGTGAGGTTTGCCCGAGGGGCTGTTTATGATTCATGTTTGCCCGAGGGGGTGCTCACAAGTGATGTTCGACGCGGGGCTGTTCTTGATTTACGTTGCCAGAGGGGCTGTATACGAGTGAGTTTTGCCCGAGGGACTGTATACAAGTGAGTTTTCCCGAGGGACTATTTATGTTTTTATCATTTTTACTCACTGTTTCATCTCTTCGTTGAAAACTGTTGAAAGATGTTTTAAATTGTTTTACTGAAACTAGATATAAATGAGCTGAGTTGATTCAAAACCCTGATTTAAAAGCCTACTATATTTTACTGAGATTTCATGATATGAACTGTATATGTTTTATTGCTCGTCACTACTGCTCAGTCTCTATTTAATTTTATTAATTACCGAGTTGGCGTACTCACATTACTCCCTGCACCTTGTTTGTAGATCCAGGTATTTCTGAACCCGGTAGCGGGTGTTGATTACTCAGTGGCAGGTCCATCGGAGTTAGTAAAGTAGCTTCCTGGCGATCGGAGCCCTGCTTTTATCCCTCCTTATCCTCCCTTAATTGTATTTAATTATTTCCAAGCTATGTTAGTCTTGATGTTGTCAGACGGTTGTAGTAGATGCTCATGACTAGTGACACCCCGATGTCGCGCTTTCTTTCCACACTGTTGTTTTGATTTAAACTCCTTATGCAAGTTTATTGTTAAATAGCTTTGGTTTTGTCTTAAAAATGAAAATATCGATTGGTTTTTGGTAGTGTGTCAGATTGTCTAGTATTACGTTAGGCGCCATCACGACGGGGTTAGTTTTGGGTCGTGACACACGACATGGTGTAACCATTCTCGAGGGATCTGGAAGAGATTTGTTTTCTTTTAAAAAATGACCGTGTGTTTATCCCTTCACCCTCTTTCTTTGATTTTTTAACCCGTCCAAACATTTATCCATTTAATTACTTTTGACAATTAGTTAAAATTCTTAATTAAATTGATATTTAAGTTAGTTTGAGTTAAATATAAGGGTGTATCACACGCACTATTAAAAGATTGACGAGGGAGTATTTAATATAAAGGGGAACTTATATTTAAAAATGGCCCCACTTGGCTGTGTCTAATTGTTAATTAGTGTTACTGTTTAAAAAAAATTATTTTTCTCAATTTTCTTTATATTCTAGCCTTCTTCTTCATTTCTTTTCTTCTTCTTCTTCCTTTCACCTTCTACGTGTCATCTGAGAAAAAAAATCTTCTCTTCTTCTAAAATTATCTTTCTTCTTCATGTAGGTCTCCTTATTTCAACATGATTTTGATCCATCAAAAGCTATAATTTTACCAAATTCTAATCGAAACTTTTATCAAGACCTAATTTTTAACCCCAAATCTCATATTAAAACTAAAATTCCTAGTGAAATCGAAGGTTAATAGAAAAAATGCAATGTTTAATGAAGTTTAATGGCGAAAATCACGATTGAGGCAAGGCGTAGCCATTCTCGAAGGAGCTGGAAGAGAAACTTTTTTTTAACAAGTGACTGTGTGTTTATCCCTTCACCCTCCTTCTTTGACTTTTTAACCCTCAAACATTTACTCAGTTAACTAATTTTGATTATTAGTTAAAATTCTTAATTAAATTGATATTTAGGTTAGTTCGAGTTAAATAGAAGAGTGTATCACACTCACCATTAAAAAATAGATGGGGAAGTTTTAATATATAGGGATATATAGTTAAGGGGTGTTTTGGGACACCAAATAGTTTAATCAGGTAACTGATAAAAACGTAATAGTTTAGGGGATTTTGGAAATGTACTTGCCAATAAGCAAAAAGTAAAGTTTCAATCACGACCCAATCCCATTTTAGGTCGTGATGGCGCCCAACGCCGTTGCTAGGCAAGCTAGTGATTTCCAATTTTAAAAGTTTTCCAAGTAAATAACTTTCCTTAATTTAAAAGATTTACTAAGTAATAGATTTGAAATAATAAAAATGAAAGAAGCTGAATACAATCATGACCGTAGAAATAAAATCAAAACCACAAGTCTCCTCGTGGGTGCCAAGATCTGGTGCCATAAGTATATGGGCGACAAGTAGAATATACAAAAGATTTCTACTCTAGTATCTGAAATAGAATAGATAGAAAATTAAGCAAAAGAGAGACTCCGGCTGCTGCTGAACGGCTCGGAAGGCAGCTCACCGTGTAGTCTCGTATCAGGATCAAGTATGCGCGCTAGGGGAATATCCAAATGCACACGCCTTAGAACCTGCACATTTAAGTGTAGGAGTGTAGCGTGAATACATAAACAACATGTACCTAGTAAGAATCCAGTCTAACCTCGAAGAAGTAGTGACGAGGTGTCGATTTTGACACTTACTATGGGCTAAATATAATATGTCAAAATTATAAGTAAACATGGGTTATAGGAATAATACTGAAAAACTCAATAACGGGAAATGATAAATACTCCTTTCAAAAATATTAAATCCAAAATTTATCTTTCATCATTTAACAATTTATATCATCAAGACATTGAAGCAACATCAATTATGAAAATTTCCAAGGGTATATCATGCGCAAATTATGTCGAGGTCGTACGACCCGATCAAACATAATAATATTTAAATTGTGCACTGCCGAGGGTCGAACGACACGAACCACAAAATGCTTCTATCTGCTACAGAGGTGTTCGGTCCACTACACAAATAGAAAATACTTTAAGAAACACAAATTGTTCAATCACAGTCAGGTGTTCCATTCACAAGCTCAAGTAAGTGAAATTTAACCTTTGAGAATTCTTTTATCAATTTTTCAATATGACTTATGAAATCAAATTAACAAGTAGGGGTGCAATGATCAATACATGTTCAAAAGTCCATATCCTAGCTATCAAAGTGATTTCCTAAGCCTATCTTGAAGAATCCCTAAATTCACCCCCGGGCCCACGTACCCGGAAAGTTTTGAAGAAAGTTGTTACACGTAACCTCATGAACTCAAATATATGATTTTTACTAAATTCCATAACCAATTCCGTGGTTAAATCACATTTTTATCGAAAACTTAATTTTCACCTAAACCCATGATTTTCACTAATTTACATGTTATAATCTAGTTTCCTCGGGCCGGACGGAGAATGGCCCTCGATATAAGCTATGTATTTAACTCACATTTGGTGGAAATTACTTACCTCAACTAGTTGATGAAAATCCCTCTCTAACCAACTCCAAAATCGCCCCCAAGAAATGTAAGAAATGAGCAAAAATACATAAGTCCCATATTAAATGAAGTGGTTTGCCTCCAGGACTTTTGCATCTGCGGTCACTGGGCTGCATTTGCGGTACCGCTTCTGCGGTACTAGGCCTGCTTCTGCGGTACTAGGCCCACTTCTGCAGAATCACCCAAGCCCAGCGCTGGCCACATCTGCGAAAGGGATCCCACTTTTGTGGCACCATTTCTACAACGCTTCATCACCGAAGTGTAGTCGCTCCTGCACACGCCTCTCTGCTTTTGCAGACCACTGGCCAAAGTTCCAAAGCTGTTTCTGCAGCCAAAATTGTGCATCTGCGGGCTCGCAATGCGGGCACACTAGAACTGGTGCACCAACAACCCTTTTTGAGTCCTGCTCAATCCACGCATCGTTCGAATGGCATACGGGCCCCCCGAGGCCCCGTCCAAACATACCAACAAGTTTGGAATCATAAACCGGACTCGCTAGAACTCTCGGAATGCAGAAAACAACATCAAAACTAATAATCACACCCCAACACAATTTAAATAAAAATATGAACTTTAAGTTTCTTCAAATTATTTCCAACGCGCCGAAATGTACTTAAACTACTCGAAATGACACCAAATTTTGCGTGCAAGTATTAAATGACATTACAAAAATATTCCCGGTGTCGAAATCCCATTTGGACCTCGAAAATAACCTAACCTACTCTAAACCAAATTTAAAGAACTTCAAAACCTTCAAAGAACCAATTTTCACTATTAGGCGCCTAAACGCTCCTGGGTCATCCAAAACCCAATTCGAACATACGCTTAAGTCTGAAATCATCATACGAACCTATTGGAATAGTCAAATCCTGATTCCGGGGTCGTTTACTCAATACGTTGACCGGAGTTAAACTTAGCCTTTTAATGCCAATGTAAGGAACCAAGTGCTTCGAGTTCAACCCGACCGAACTAAAAATCCCCGCAAGTCATGAAACAATAAAAGCACATACGTGGAATCTTATTTAGGGGAATGGGGTTCTAAAAAGCAAAACGGACGGTCTGGTCGTTACATTCTCCACCTCTTAAACAAATGTTCGTCCTCGAAGGGGTCTATAATCATACTTGGAGTGCTGAATAAGTGTGGGTGTCTGCTCTACATGTCCTCCTCGGACTCCCAAGTCGCCTCCTCGACTGGTTGGCCCCTCCACTGAGCCTTTACTATGGAAATCCTCTTGGATCTCAACTGGCGAACCTGCCTATCAACAATGGAAACTGGCTCCTCCTTATAACCCAGGCTCTCATCTAACTGAATCGTGCTGAAATCTAACACATGTGACATGTCGGCATGATACCTTTGGAGAATAGACACGTGAAAAATGGGATGAACTCCCGATAGACTGGGAGGTAAAGCAAGTTCATAAGACACCTCCCTAACTCGTCTCAATACCTCAAATGGGCCTATAAACCTTGGGCTTAACTTTCCCTTCTTCCCATATCTCATGATCCCCTTCATCGACGAGACTTTCCAGAGAACCTCCTCGCCCACCACAAATGATAAATCGCACGCTTTCTGATCCGCGTAACTCATCTTTCTAGATTATGCAGTGCGAAGTCGCTCTTGAATCAAATTTACCTTTTCCAAGGCATCCTTCACCAAATAAGTACCATAGAACGACATCGCCGGCCTTATAAAGCCTCAAATGGGGCCATCTCGAATAATAACTGTTGTTGTAAGAAAACCCGGCTAAGGGAAAGAACCGACCCCACTGTCCGCCAAAGTTAATCACACATGCTCTGAGCATGTCCTCCAAGATCTGAACCATCCGCTTCGACTGCCCATCGGTATGTGGATGAAATGTTGTGCTGAGCTCTACACGGGTCCCCATGGAAACAGGCACACCATGCAACCGAACTATCTCCTGAATATAAATCTGGGCCAACCTCTCCGAAGTATAGGTAGTCACAACTGGGATGAAGTGTGCCGAATTGGTAAATCTGTCAATAATGACCCAAACTGCATCAAACTTCCGCAAGGTCCGTGATAACCCAACTACAAAATCTATGGTAATGCACTCTCATTTCCACTCAGGTATAGACATCTGCGGGAGTAGGCCACCTTGCCTCTGGTGCTCATAACTTAACCTGCTGGCAATTTAGGCACCTAGATACATACTCAACTATGTCTTTTCTTCATGCGCCGCCACCAATAATGTTGTCTCAAATCGCGGTACATTTTTGTAGCACCTAGATGAATTGAATATCAAGAACTGTGCGCCTCCTCTAGAATTCTCTCCCTCAAGCCATCAACATTAGGAACACATAGATGACCCTGGAGTCGTAGAACACCATCCTCACCATAGTAACCTCCTTGGCACCACCCTGTATTATCGTCTACCTGAGAACCAATAGGTGCAGATCATCAAGCTGTCGATCCTTCATCTGCTCCAATAGTGAAGACTAGGCAAAGACACATGCATGAACTCGGGTGGGCTCTAAAATGTCCAACCTCACAATTCTGCTAGCAAAGGACTGGATATCCGAAGCTAGTGGAATGTCCTCTACTGAAATGAATGCCAAGCTACCCATACTCTATGCCTTCATGATCAAGGCATCCACGACTACATTTGCCTTGCCCGGATGATCAAGAATGGTGATGTCATAATCCTTCAGTAACTCCAGCCATCTACGCTGCCTCAAATTGAGATCCCTTTGCTTGAACAAATGTTTCAAGTTGCGATGATTAGTATAAACCTCACAGGACACTCCAAAAGATAATGCCTCCATATCTTAAGAGCATGAACAACCGCAGCCAGTGATAACAAGGGATTTGGCCTACTATTTGCTCTGTTTTGCTTAGGTTTTGGATAAAAAATACGTTATGGTATTCCCAAAAACTGACTTAAGGTGCTTACTTGCAGGTTTTGGTCAAAATGAGCAAAGAAGCCTAAATAAACTCAAAAAGGAGTTAAACTTACACGTGCCCCAAGATGGAACTGAGCGCGGACAGGTGATATTTTGCAGTCGCGTAAGTACCTCCGCTGAGCTGGCCACAAATGTGCGGCCCGCGAGACTGAAGTTCAGAGATGTTGATTTGGGATCAAAGTATACCATTATGGAATTGTGCGGTTGCGGAATATATTACGCGACCGTGATTGGACTTTCGCTGACAGCGTTGATTGAGATTCATATGCCTTGAAATCTTGGCTCAAATGAAGAACGTGGCCCATGTCTAAATTATGCGGCAGCGAAGTTACCAGATGCGGAGCGGTGGATATTCCGTTGGGAGCGAGATAAGAGGTTTAGAGAGTTTGCAAGTAAAGCTAAATTGAGGAACGCGGTTCGCGAACATTTTGCGCGGCCACGATCGAAGCCAACGCGACTGTATTTATGCGGTCCGCGAAAGAAAATTTAGTCCAGATCCAAATGAAGAAAAATGCGGACAGCGCTCGTTATTGAGCGGCCGCGAAAGACCAAGCGCGGACGCGCCCATTATTACACGGTCAGCGGCACCTCTATAGGGCATTTTTGTCTGGTAATTTCAGTTGTGTATAAATAGATCTTTTTCACATTTTTAGGTTAAGTTATATATTAGGAGCTCGTGAACAGCTGTACTTTACCACTTTTAGAAATATTAGAGTAGTTTTAGCTTATATCTTTATATTTTATTCTTGTAATTGACTTTTATGGCTTATATTACATGTTCATCTTTTATTTCTATCACTACTAAGAATAGCTAGGGTTGTGACCCAACCCTAGTGTGGATATTTTATAGGTCTTCAATTTTAGGGCTTAACTGTTTATGGGTTAGTGATAATTAGCTTGTTTGATGCTGTAATTGTAGAATTGGTGGTTACAAACACTGATTCGTGCCTTTTTTACTTAGGTTCTTCTTGCGAAAGAGGGCCCAAGTCTAGTAGAAATACGCTAACAAGGAATTGGAGTGAATTCAAGAGATTGATAGCCCCAATTAAAGGGTTAACCCTAGAGATAGTAATACCCGACTTGAGCCAATTTCTCTTGCATTGTTTGAACACCCATTTAGGCTTGAGAAAGCAAAATCGGGCAAAGTCACTCAACTATCGAGAGGTATAGAGTGAGTAATCATATGTGAAGGTTATATCACGACCCCTATACAACAATATTGTCCTAGATTCTAGACCACATTAGATACTCGCCTAGGCGGAAGTCACTTCCCTAGTGCTTTTTATCATTTGAAAAACTCCTACAAAAACATTGTACTTAGATTACTTTCAGCAATCAATAGCATTAACATTAGAATAGAAATAATCCCAAGCATGGTTAGAAGTGCAATTAAAGACAACACGCTCAACTAGATTAGGTAGAAACCCAACTCCCAACCAATATTAAATCCCTGTGGATATCGATCCCGACCTATCGAGTAAAACTACACCGACCACTCCTCGTCATTATATAGTGGTGTAGGGTTGGAACCGATCAACCAACTCCAAATCATGCACATGATAATTCTTCTTATGGAGCTTCAGCTGACGTCAAAAACTTGTTGGTTGATTTCCCAATGCACACGCAAGTGTACGTGGTCGACAAGTAATATAGGATTTTAAGTCCAGATATCGTACCCACAGGGACTTGTGATTAACTATCCACTAAACTAAACTCAAACAAATATTTAACTAGAATTAATCTAAAATAGTAAATCAAAAGATTAAATAGACAACTAACTTAAAGATGAATTCAAGGTAAATTGATATTCTAGAGTTATGGGTTGTTAAACAATCACGTTGAGTTTTCGACCTAAATCTTCTAATCAGGTTTATTGATTGACGAGGTTAATATTGCTCGTAGCCTTCTCCCGAAGTACAACTCGCCTATTCAAGCTAACCTAATGCCTATATTCCTATGGAATCAGGATTAACAAGAACGCATTAATAATTCCCGTATAATAACCAAGCAAGGCGATTAGGTATATTCCTATCCTAACCGCAAATCCGCTCCCCTGAAGGGTTAAGATCTTGCTCTACCCAATCTTATATGCAATCTAGAATTCCCTCTCCCGAGTTCAACCCTAGATTCGTAGATAGTATTCAATTGTGATCAAGCAATTGAATAATTAAGCACAAGATTGAATAAACAAACCAATTAAGATAAACAATAAGAATAATTCAAGCTTCAACTACAACGTTCATGTAACACCCAATACTCTAGAACTAATAAACTATAAAACTAAAAGAAGAGAAGAGAAGAAAAACTAAGTAGAATCCTCCGTCAAGAGTCCTCTGTCGAATCCCCCTGTCAAAACTCCCTCAATGTGATGTTTTTGGGTCTATTTATATGTTTAGGATGAACCCTAAACGTGTCAAAGACTTCTATTCCAACTTGGAAACACTTAAAACCCGTCAAAACTCGATTTCTGGCCGTCTGGGGACCCTGGCGTTTCAGCCCAAACGCCTGGGTAAGGCCAGGCAGCCCCTGACGTTTGGGCTCTAAGGCCTGGCTAACGCCAGGCACCCCCTGGCGTTAGGGCTCTAACGCGTGGCTAAGGCCAGGCTGGGTCAGGCTGTTTGGCTCTGTCGCCCGGCTATCGCCCGGGTGTCCCCTTTCGCGTATTTTTCGACGTATTTGCATCCGTTTAGCCCCGTTTCCATTTCCAATTCACCTACACATAAAATAAACCCCATTAGGCACATACGACGTGTAGTTTATCATTAAAGCACATAAAATGCAAGGTATTTAATGCTTAAAATCATGAATTCTAGCCACGCATCATGAAGCATATGCAATAACTCGCCCCTCCTGCATCAATAAATAACTCAAACCAATGCATGAAGCGTCACAATACACAGTATACATCTCCAAATCAGAAGGCAGCACTAGGACCGGTGATGTAGTCAAAGCTGTCTTAAGCTTCTGGAAGCTCGCCTCACAATCATCCGACCAACAGAACGGAGCACCCTTCTAGGTCAATCTAGTCAAACGAGCTATAATACATGAGAAGCCCTCCACAAAACAACGATAATAACCTACTAACCCCAAGAAACTCCCAATCTTAGTTGCCGAAGTGGGACGGGGCCAACTCTGAACTGCCTCAATCTTCTTGAGATCCACCTTAATACCCTCTCTTGATACAACATGCCCCAAAAATGCTACAAAATCTTGCCAAAACTCACACTTGGAGAACTTAGCATATATCTTCTGTTGCCGCAAGGTCTGGAACACCACTCTCAAATGCTGTTTGTGCTCCTCCATGCTATGCGAGTAGATCAAAATGTCATAAAAGAAAACAATGACGAATGAATCAATATAAGGCCTAGACACCCATTTATCAGATCCATAAACATTGCTGGGGCGTTAGTCAAACCGAAGGACATCACTAAAATCTCATAATGGTCATATCTAGTACGGCAAACAGTGTTCCGAACACCCGAGTCCTGAATCTTCAATTAATAGTACCCCGATCTCAAGTAGATCTTAGAGAACACCCTAGTACCCTATAAATGGTCAAACAGATCATCATTATGCAAAAACATGTACTTGTTCTTAATGGCGTCTTTGTTCAACTGGCAGTAATCAATGCACATCCTCATAGTCCTATCTTTCTTATTCACAAATAACATTGGTGCACCTAAAGGTGATACACTCGGCCTGATGAAACCCTTTGCTAGAAACTCCTCAAGCTGTTTCTTAAACTCCTTTAGAGCCATATGGTATGGTGAGATAGATATAGGCTAGGTACCTAGAGACAAATCAATGTAGAAATCGATATCATGATCTGGTGGCATGCCTGGAAGATCATAAGGAAACACATCGGAGAACTCCCAGACTACTGGTACTAAATCGATTGCAGGAGACCCTACAGTAGTATCCCGAACATAAGATAGGTAATCCAAATAACCCTTCTAAACCATGTGTCAAACCTTCATAAAAGAGATGATCCGACTAGGTGTGTTGACAGAAAAACCCTTCCACTCCAATCTAGGCAACTCTAACATCACCAAGATAACAGTTTTGGCATGGAAATCAAGGATAGCGTAATATGGACATAACCAAACCATGCCCAGGATAACCTCGAAGTCGGTCATGTTGAGAAATAAATGATCCGCTTTAGTATTATAATCGCGAAATCTGACCACACAAGACCGATAGATCTGATCCACAACAATGAAATCGCCCGCAGAAGTGGACACATAAACAAAAGTGCCCAAGGACTCCCGAGGAACACCAAGGAAATGAGCAAACATAGATGACACATAAGAATAGGTTGACCTTGGATCAAATACTACCGAAGCATCCCTATCGCAGACATAAATAATACTTGTGACCACGACATTTGAGGCCAATGCATCTGGTATGGCTAGAAAAGCATAGAACCTAGCTGGAACACCAACTGGCTGGACTCCACCTCTCTGAACAATAGCTAGTTGACCTCCCCCTGCCTGGCCTCCACCTCTAGGACGACCCATACCTGCCTGCCCTCCCCCTCTAGGCGGCCGGACAACTGGTGCTGTAATCATGGGCTGATGACCCTACTGTACTACCTTGTCCCGAATCCTGGGGCAGAACCTCCACACATAACTAGGATCCCCACACTCGAAACAACCTCTCGGTGCAGTGATATGCTATCCTGAACCCTGATGGCTTGAATACCCACTGGAAGAACCCTGAATGGCTAGTGGGCGGTAATAACTCTCTAGCATGGAACTAAAATAGGCGGTGGAAGAACCTTGGTGTCCTGAGTACCCACAGGAAGAACCCTGAATAGCTCGTGGGCAGTCTCCTACATGGAACTGAAATAGGGTTTCTCAGGAGCACCCCGAGGAGGCAGTGGTGCTAGATATGTGGGCCTGGTAGGTTGACCCCTCATGAACAGACCCCTGCCCCTAGCCGGGGCACCTCTAAACTCTCCAGAATAACAGACCCTCTTGTCCCGCTGCATCTACTCTCTACCCCTCTGACGATAACCCTCAACCCGTCGAGCAATATCCACTACTAGCTGGTAGGAAGTCCCCATCTCAACCTCCCAGGGCATAGTAGCATGAATACCTGAGTGCAACCCTGCAACAAACCTCCGCACTCACTCTGCCTCAGTAGGAAGTATCATAAGTGCATGGCGAGATATTTCAGAACATCTCGCCTCATAATCGGTCACTAGCATCTGACCCTGTTGGAGCTGCTCAAACTGAAACTGCATATCTTCCTTTGAGATGGTGGAATATACCTATCCAATAATAGGTGTGTGAACTAGTTCCAAGTCAAGGGAGGAGAACCTTCTGGTCTGCCAAGAATATAAGACTTCCAGCACCTACTAGGTCTGCCCTCCAGCTGAAAGGTAGTGAAATCCACTCCCGTAAGACTCCAATATACTCATGTTGTGCAGTCTATACCTGCACCTATCAATGAAGACCTGGGGATCCTCATGTCTCTCACCCCCAAATATAGGTCCCCTAGTTCATCTATCCAGTAGCTTCTACGGCTCGCCAATCGCAACTGGTCTAGGATCAGGTACAACTACTGCGACTAGCTGGGCTCTGCCCACATGTAGTGTGCCCGGGGTCTGATATACACCAGCTGCATGCCCAAGAGCCTAAGCAGTGGGGGTCTGTGATGCCCCTCCCGCGTGACATGTAGCTGGGTCTGCTTGAAATAAACAAGCCTGGGTAATAGAATCCATGAACTATAGCATACGACCCATGACCTCCTGAAAGTTAGTGTTGTCATGAAATCGACTGGAGCTGGCTCTGCTGCAGGCACCTTGCCCTGCTCCTCAACATAGGATCCTCCACTGGATCCGCTGGTGGTGCAACTGGGGCAACTCTAGGACGTCCTCGTCCCCTACCTCGGGCCGGTGCCCTCCCCCGGCCTCTACCTTGGCCTCTAGCAATAGGGGGAGCAGCCCCTCCCGGGTCTGGAACGTCTGTCGTGCACGTTCTTACCATCTATGACAGAATAAGAGGAAGAAACTTAGTACACCATAAACTGCATGATAGGAGATGAATAAAGAGTAGCTTCCTAACACCCTATAACGTCTCGAAGATAAGTACGAGCGTCTTTTCACCGATCCACAAGACTCTATTAGACCTGCCCACAATATGTGAACCTAGTGCTCTGATACCATGTTGTCACGAACCAATTCCATTTTAGGCCGTGATGGCGCCCAACACCGTTACTAGGCAAGCCAACAGTGAACAATCTAGTGATTTCCAATTTTAATAAGTTTTCCAAGTAAATAACTTTCCTTAATTTAAAAGATTTACTAAGTAATAGATTTAAAATATTAAAAAGAAAGCAGCTGAATACAATCATGACCGTAGAAATAAAATCAAAACCACAAGTCTACTAATGGGTGTCAAGATTTGGTGCAACATGTATATGGGCTACTAGTATAATATACAAAAGATTTCTACTATACTGCCTGAAATAGAATAGACAAAAAATTAAGCAAAAGAGAGACTCTAGCTGCTGCTGAATGCCTCGGAAGGCAGCTCACTGTGTAGTCTCGTATCAGGATCAAGTATGCGTGCCAGACAGATATCCAGATGCACCTGCTTCAGATCTTGCACATTTAAGTGCAAGAGTGTAGCGTGAGTACATAAACAAGATGTACAACCAGTAAGTATCCAATCTAACCTCGAATAAGTAGTGACGAACTTTGACACTTACTATGGGCTAACGATAATATGTCGAAATTATAACTAAAACATGGATTACAGGAATAATACTGAAAAACTCAATAACAGGAATTGATAAATACTCCTTTCAAAAATATTAAATCCCAAATTTATCTTTCATCATTTAACGATTTATATCATCAAGATATTGAAGCAATATCAATTATTAAATGTTCCAAGGGTATATCATGCGCAAATTATGTTGAGGTCGTACGACCCGACCCAGCATAATAATATTTAAATTATGTACTGCCGAGGGTCGAACGACACGAACCATAGATGCATCTATCTGCTACCGATGTCACGACCCAATTTCTACTTCAGGTCGTGATGGCGCCCAACACCGATGTTAGGCAAGCCAACAGTAATCATCTAGTGAGTCCTATTTAGTTTACCAAAAACCCTTTCAACATTTAAGTAATTTAAATTGATGAGCATCCACTAATAACAAGTGATTAAGGTAAACTGGATTAAAATGACCAAAAGAAGTAAATTTAAATAATTACATCACAAAAGAATAGTCTACTAATGTGTGCGCCATGAACTAGTGTCACCAGTACATGGGCATCTAGTAGAATATACAAGAGAATACATCTACCCTACTTCCTGGAATGGAATAGAAAACCAAAAACAAAAGAAAGACTCCAACACGCTGCTGAATGGCATCAGAAAGGAGCAGCACACCGTGAAATCTCTGACCAACTATCAAGAACGCGCTCCGAATGGGTAGCTAGATGCACCTGCCTCAGACCCAATACTATTAAGTATAGAAGCGTAGTATGAGTACATAAACAATACGTACCCAGTAAGTATCCAGTCTAACATCAAAGAAGTAATGATGAGGGGTCGACTTGACACTTACTAGGGCCAAACATCATGTTTATATATAAGGTTAAGCATGAACATCAAGAATTAATAGCAAATAATGACAAGAAATGACAAGTCTTCCCGTAAGCATATGTATTTCAATTACTATCATTTCAGCTAAAAATTTATATTCCAAGGCATATTTAACAGTTTAAAACCACGGAAAAAGTGCCAAGCAAATAGCATGCGCATATAATGCCGAGGTCGTACGACCCCATCCAACATAATAATAAAATATGGATTCCCGAAGGGTCGAACGACGCGTACCATAGATGCATCTATTAATTTAACGAGGCGAACTGCCCGCTCCCATGAGAGTAGTGGAAAGAATGACCCCGCTCGCGGAATATAATTGCAAAGCGGTTACATATAAACATAAAATGTTTTCCCTAAATCCTTTTTTTAAAATAATAATTTACTTGAAACCTTCAAATTCTTAAAATATTGAAAGAAATTCCCATAAAATACTAATAATGCATATAATCAATTAACTGTGTTCACAAAGCATGGTGTAAGCCTAGACTACCCGGACATAACAAGGATAGTCACTACACACAGACTCTCATCACCTCATACCTACGTAGTCCCCCATAAATATTCACATGTCATATAAGTTCACCTACGGGGAAATTTTCCTCTTACAAGGTTAGAAAGGAGACTTACCTCGTATCAAGCCTACTTCCCGGTTCAAGAATGCGCTCGAACCTCCAAATTTGACGCCCAACAACTCGGAACTAGCCAAACATCACATAAGCTAATCAAACTATGCTAAAAAGTACATAATTCCCCCATTTAAATGATTACCCAAACTAGTTTGCAAGATTCCTAAAATTCACCCCCAGTTCCACATGCTCGAATTCCAGAAATTCGTAAGGAAAGTTGTTACCCATAACCTTAGGATCACTGTTATATGATTTTTACTAGATTTCATAACTAATTTCGTGGTTAAATATTATTTTTATCAAAACCCTAGGTTTTACTCTAAACCCACAATTTTCACTAATTTCCATGGTGTAATCCACCTCTAAACTATGTATATACTCACATTACGTAGAAATAACTTACCTCACAATGCTAGGCCGAAATCCCTCTTTGGAAGCTCACAAACGCCCAAAAAATGAATGAAATGTGTCAAAAATGACACATTTCCCGTATTAAATGAAGGCACTGCCTTCAGGGATGGCCGCACCTGCGGTTAGGGGACCATATATGCGGTGTCGCTTCTGCGAGGAGGGGTCCGCATCTGCGGAATTTGGTCGGGCTGGCTGGGGCTGCATCTGCGGTCTGGGGGCCGCTTCTGTGGAAGATGAGCCGCATCTGCGGTTCCTGGGCTCCTCCCCTTGGGCCGCACTTGTGAAGGGTCGACCACTTCTGCGATCTCGCACCTGTGGCTGGCCAACCGCAAGTGCGGTCGCACCAAAACTGGTGCACCAGCAGCTCATTTTGAGCTTGGACTCGCCTCGCATGACGTCCGAATGGCATCTGGGGCCCCCGAGGCCCCTTCCAAACATACCAGTAAGTTCTAAATCATAAAACGGACTCGCTCGAACCTACGGAACACCCGAAGCAACATTAAAACCAAGAATCACACCCTAAAACCAATTGAATAAAACTTATGAACTTTAAGTTCTTAAATCTACTTCCAACACGCCGAAACGTACTTATACTGCTCGGAATGATACCAAATTTTGAGTGCAATTCTTAAATGACATTACAAAACTATTTCTGGTCTCGGAATTCCATTTGGACCTCGATATCATCAAAACACGTTCCAAACCACAATTATAGAACTTCAAGAATCCAAATTTCACTATTTGGCGCCAAAACGCTCCTAGGTCATCCAAAACACGTTCTGTACGCCCAAGTCTGAAATCATCATACGAACCTATTGGAACCTTCAAATCCTGATTCTGAGGTTGTTTACACAAAATGTTGACCGAAGTCAAACTTGGCATTTTAGGCCAACCTTAATGAACCAAGTGTTCCAATTCCAACCCAAACTCTTCCAAATCCCGAACCAATCATCCCCACAAGTCATAAATCAATAAAATCAAGTACATGAAGTCTTATTTAGGGGCACGGGGTTCTAGAAAGCAAAACGACCAGTCGGGTCGTTATATTCTCCACCTCTTAAACAAACGTTCATCCTCGAACGAGTCTAGAATCATAGCACTTCACGGCGGAAAACCCTCTTAGACCCGCGCTCCTGCCTATCAATAATAGCAATTGGTTCCTCCTCGTAGCCCAACCTCTTGTCTAGCTGAATGGTACTGAAGTCTAACACATGAGACAAGTCGGCGTGGTAGCTTCGGAGCATAGATACGTGAAAAACTAGATGAACACCTGATAAGTCGGGAGGTAGATCAAGCTCATAATAAACCTCCCCAACTCGCCTCAACACCTCAAATGGACCTATAAACCTTGGGCTCAACTTTCCCTTCCTCCCGAACATCATAATTCCCTTCATCGGCGAGAGTTTCAAGAACACCTTCTCGCCAACCATAAATGATACATCTTGCATCTTCTGATCCACGTAACTCTTCTATTTTGACTGAGCCATGCGAAGCCTCTCCTGAATCAACTTTACCTTTTCCAAGGCATCCTTTACCAAATCAGTACCGTATTGCTTAGCTTCGCCAGACTTGAACCACTCGATGGGAGATCGACATTGCCGACCATATAAAGCCTCTACTAGTGCCATCTCGATGCTAGATTGATAGTTGTTGTTGCAAGCAAACTTGGCCAAGGGCAAGAACTGATCCCACTGCCCTCCAAAGTCAATCACACATGATTTGAGCATGTCCTCTAATATCTGAACTGTCTACTCCGACTGCCTATCAGTCTGAGGATAGAATGCTATCCTGAGCTCTACACGGGTGCCCAACTCACTCTGTACGGCTCTCCAGAAATGCAAGGTGAACTGAGGACCTCTATCTGATATGTTGGACACAGGCACACCGTGCAACCGAAATATCTCCCGAATGTAGATCTGGGCCAACTTCTCTAAAGTATACGTAGTGGCTACTAGAATGAAGTGTGCTGACTTGGTCAACCTGTCTACAATACCCAAACCGCATCAAACTTCCGCAAAGTCCGTGGAAACCCAACTACGAAGTAGATTTTGATGCGCTCCCATTTCCATTCAGGTATAGGCATCTGCATGAGTAGGACTCCTGGACTTTGGTTCTCATACTTAACCTGTTGGCAATTTAGGAATCTGGATACATACTCCACTATGTCTTTCTTCACCGGTCGCCACCAATAATGTTGCCTCAGATCGTGATACATCTTTGTAACAGCTGGATGAATAGAATATTGTGAACTGTGTGCCTGCTCTAGAATCCTCTCCCTCAGGCCATTAACATTAGGAACACATAGGTGACCCTGAAGTTGCAGGACACCATCCTCGCCAATTGAAACCTCCTTGGCACCACCCTGTAGTACCGTCTCCCTGAGAACTGCTAAATGTGGATCATCTAAATGCCGAGCCTTGATTTACCCCAACAATGAAGACTGAGCAATAATGCATGCAAGAACTCGACTAGGCTCTAAAATGTCCAGCCTCATAATTATGTTAGCCAAGGACTGAATGTCCAAATCTAGTGGCCTCTCCTTCACTGAAATGAATGCCAAGCTGCTCATACTCTCTTCCTTCTTGCTTAAGGCATCTACAACCACATTCGCCTTGCTCGGATGATAAATAATAGTGATGTCATAGTCCCTTAGTAACTCAAGCCACCTACACTGCCTCAAATTAAGATCCCTCTGCTTGAACAAGTGGTGCAAACTGCGGTGGTCTGTATAAACCTTACAAGAAACTCCATAAAGATAATGCCTCCAAATCTTAAGAGCATGAACAATCGCTGTCAACTCCAAATCATGAACGAGGTAGTTCTCTCATGAATCTTCAGCTGACGTGAAGCATATGCAATAACTCATTTCTCCTGCATCAATACACATCCCAAGCTAACGCGTGAAGCGTCGCAATAAACTGTATACATCCCCGAACCGAAAGGCAACACTAGAACTGGTGTTGTGGTCAAAACCATGTTGAGCTTCTGAAAGCTCGCCTCACACTCGTCGGACCATCATAACGCGGCACCCTTCTGGGTCAATCTAGTCAGAGAGGCTGCAATGGATGAAAAGCCTCCACAAAACGGCGATAGTAGCTTGCCAATCCCAAGAAACTCCTGACCTCGATCGTTGAAGTAGGACGAGGCCAACTCTGAACCGCCTCAATCTTCTTGGGATCCACCTTGATGCCCTCTCCGGATACCAAATGCCCAAAGAATGCCACAGAATCTAACCAAAACTCACACTTGGAGAACTTAGCATACAACTTCTGTTCCCGCAAAGTCTGGAGCACTACTCTCAAATGCTGCTCGTGCTCCCCCAGGCTGTGTGAGTAGATCAAGATGTCATCAATGAAGGCAATAACAAAAGAATCAATATAAGGCTTTAACACCCTGTTCATCAAGTCCATGAACGCCGCTGGGGCATTAGTCAAGCAAAAAGACATCACCAGGAACTCATAATGACCATATCTAGTACGGAAGGCACTCTTTGAAACATCGTCCCGAATCCTCAGTAGATAGTACCCTGATCTCAACTCTATATTAGAAAACACCCTAGCACCCTGCAATTGGTCAAACAATCATCGATGCGCGGCTGTTCTCAAGCTGTTCTTTCCCGAATCCTTAGCTAGAAACTCCTCAAGCTGTTCTTTCAATACTTTGAATTCTTTCTGAGCCATACGATATGGTGGAATAGATATAGGCTGGGTGCCTGTAGCTAAGTCAATACAAAAATCATTATCACGATCTGGTGGCATTCCTGGAATGTATGAAGGAAACACATCGGCAAACTCCCGAACTACTGGTACTGAATCAATCGCTGAAGACTCTGCGATGGTGTCCCACGCATAAGCGAGATAACACAAACAAACCTTCTCGACCATACGTCAGGCCCTCAAAAAAGAAATAACCCGACTAGCTGCACTAAGCGAGGAAGCCCTCCACTCTAATCTCGGCAACTCGGGCACGGCTAAAGTAACAGTCTTGGCATGGAAATCTAGGATGGCGTGATAAGGAGATAACCATTCCATGCCCAAGATGATCTCAAAGTCAATCATATCAAGTAACAAGAGGCCCGCTCTGGTCTCGAACCCAAAGAATGTGACCACACAGGACCGGTAGATCCGATCAACAACCACATAATCGCCCATATGAGTTGACACATAAACACGAGTACCCAAAGACTCACGAGGAATATCCAGGAAATGAGCAAATAGAGATGACACATATGAATAGGTAGACCATGGATCAAATAATACTAAGCCTCCGTACCGCAGACAGAGATAATACATGTGATAATGGAATCTGAGGCCAATGCATATGGTCTAGCCGTAAAAGCATAGAAACTGCCTGGAGCGTGATAACTAGAGATTTTAGCCTATTATTTGCTCTCTTTTGCTTAGGTTTTGGGTCAAAGTGCGTTAAGGTATTCACGAAAACTAACTTGAGGTGCTTACTTGCAGGTTTTGGTCAAAATGAGGCATAAAAGCCTAAATAAACTGAAAAAGGAGTTAAACTTGCACAAGCCCAAAGAATGGAACTGGAGCACGGTCAGCAATGTCATTAAGCGGCTGCGCAAGACCCTCCGCGAAGCGATTACAAATATGTTACCGCAAAAGTAAATTTCAAAGAAGCTGCAGCCAAGTGCTAACATGGTCGCTGACCGCGATACAAAAGTGTGGCCGCAAAACCTTTGGCACGGCCGCGACTGGATTTATGTTGACAGCAAGATAGATATTCAGAGGCCTTGCAATCGTGGTTCAAACAAAGAACGCGGCCCGCGTTTAAATTACGCGGCTGCTAAGGTACCTGACACAGAGGCGGTTGAAATTCTCTTGGGAGCGAGATAGGAGGACTAGAGAGTTTGAAAGTAAGGCCCAACTGAGGAACGCGATCCGCGAACAAAATATGCAACATGAAGATCACGCGAACGTGGTAGACTTTACGCTGTCCGTAAAACCTAGCCTAGTCCAAGTCCAAATTTGAAGAAACGCGGTCCGCGCTCGTTTTTGCACGGCTGCACAAGTCCAAACGCTATTCGGGAATCTCCGGATCTATGCTTATTTTCAACTAAGCGCCCATTTTTACACGGTCAGCGGAACCTCCAGAGGGGCATTTTTGCCCAGTAATTCAGATGTGTATAAATAGATCTTTTTCACATTTTTAGGTTAAGTTTTATATTGGGGAGCTCGTGAACAACCGTATTTTACCACTTTTAGAAATATTAGAGTAGTTTTAGCTTATATCTTTAGATTTTATTCTTGTAATTGACTTCTATCGCTTATATTACATCTTCATCTTTGATTTCTATCATTATTATGTGTATAGACCCATTAGCTAGGGTTGTGACTCAACCCTAGTATGGGTATGTAATGGGTCTTCAATTTTAGGGCTTAATTGTTTATGTGTTAGTGATAATTAGCTGGTTTCATGCTTTAACTGTAGAATTAGAGGTTGTAAAGAATGATTCATGCCTTTTTTACTTAGGCTCTTCTTGAGAAAGAGGGCCAAAGTCTAGGAAAAATAGGTTAACAAGGAATTGGGGTGAATTCAAGAGATTGATAGCCCCAATTAAAGGGCTAAATCTAGATATAGTAATACCCGACTTGAGCCAATTTCACTTGCATCATTTGAACACCCATTTAGGCTTGAGAAAGCTAAATCGGGAAAAGCCACTCAAACTAAAGAGAGGTATAGAGTGAGTATTTATGTGTGAAGGTTGTATCACGACACCAATCATAACAAGCTACTCCTAGATTCTAGACCCCATTAGATACTCGCCTAGGCGGAAGTTACTACCCTAGTGATTTTTTATCATTTGAAAAACTCCTACAAAAACATTGTACTTAGATTATTTTCAGCATTCAATAGCATTAGCATTAGAGTAGAAACAATTCCAAGCATGGTTAGAAGTGCAATTAAAGACAACGCGCGTAGCTAGATTAGGTAGAAACTCAACTCCCAACCAATATTAACTCCTGTGGATATCGATCCCGACCTATCGGGTAAAACTGCATTGACCACTCCTCGCCTTTATATGGTGGTGCAGGGTTGGAACTGATCATTTTTTGGTGCCATTGCCGGGGAGTTAAACGGTGTTGGCTATCTATCTGACTAGTTGTGTGTATTGTTTTTCTTTCCTTCTCTTTTACTAACTTTTATGTGTTAATCGCATTAAGTAAAATATGGCTAATCCTCTCGGCAATGTTCTCCATGGGGATGAGGTAGAAGATAATGGTGATGATGAGGTATATCTAGTACCTCAACCTCAAGAAGAGGCCGCGAGGCCAATGACATTATTCCAGACCCTCCTCCACCTCTTCCACGGGCAGCTCATCGGGTGCTTCCCAATGAAAGTTATGCCAGTGCGATTGTCCCACCCCAAATCCGGGTAGGAAATTTCGAGATTACAAATGTTATGCTGACCTTATTGGAGCAACGAGGGTTCTTCACAGGATCTCCCCATTAGAATGCTTATAAACATCTAAAGTTATTTGTAAATACATGTTGGGGAAGCAAACAGACAAACGTGTCAGAGGATGCATTGAGACTGATATTGTTCCCTTTTTCACTTAGAGGGAAAGCCTTGGACTGGCTCGAAAGGCTCCCCAACCATTCCATCACTATGTGGGATGAGTTGGCGGATAAGTTTATATCCAAGGTTTTCTCACCGAGTCATATGGCAGCATTAAGGGATGAGAAATTAGCCTTCAAACAGGAACCCAATGAACCCCTTCATGAAATCTAGGAAAGATATAGAACTATGGTCAAGGAATGTCCCAATAATGACATGACCGAAGCAATGGTCCAACAAACATTCTATCAGGTATAAACATGACCAATCAATGTGTAGTGAACCAGTTAGCAGGGGGAAATTTTATGAAGTTGTCTTATGATGAGGCTTGTGTCATACTTGATGAAATGGCTGACACTTCTTTAGCTTGGCAGAGTTGGGAAAATGTTCCCCAAGGTGATCCGAATGTAATCAATCTTCATAAGGAACTTCAAGACCACGAACAAGGCATAGTTGAGTTGACAACAACCATGAACCAGTTAGCCAAGGCACAATTGCAGCAGATTCAAGGACCAAAGCAAGTAAATGCAATGGAAGAGGTCAATATAATGGTCAACATGAGGAGACAACATGGTCAGCAAGTGCAAGGTAATCAAGATCAATATGAACAAAGCGGAAGTGGATATAACCAAGATGATTCGTATGATGATCAAACCGAGGAAGTTTTGTATGCAAACAACTATCAAGTACAACCTAGAAATGCTCCAAATCAACAATGGTGATCGCAAAGGAATAATCTGAATTGGAACAATCAAGGCTAAAGGAATTGGAATAATGGAAATAACAACAACGCAAACAATTGGGGAACAACAACCAGAACTGGGGGAATCAAGGAAACAACAATAGCAATTTGGGAGGTAATAACAACCAAAGTGGTTGGGGTAACAATAATCAAGGAAACTGGGGGCTGGGCTTTCAAAGGCCCCAAATGTATCACCAACCCAAAAATCATCCTCCATATCAATCTCAAGGGCAAATTTCTTCAAATAATGATATAGGGAGGATAGAGAGCATGTTTAAACAGATGATGGAAGGGAATGCCGATTTCGATGCTCAAATTGCCTCCCACACTACTTCCATCTGCACCCTAGAAGTCCAAATGGGCCAAATCTCATAAGCATTGAACACTCGCCCTAAGGGGGCTCTACCTAGTGATAGGGTAGTAAACCCAAAGGGAGGGAACAATACAGGACATGCCATGGCGGTGACCACTAGGAGCGATAGAGGTGGTGAAGGTAGTACCTCCAATCAAAAGAAATTTGTGATTGAAGATGTTGTGTTTAAAAATGATGATGATCCAGTAGTTGATGAGAAAGTGAATGAAGAGAATTTGAATGAGGAAGTGAGGATTGATATTCATGACAATGAGGAGGAGACTCAAAATGACGTGAACCCGTCAAGGGAACACGTGATAGACATTATCAAAAATGGTAGTGCCTAAAGCCAAGGATCCTTTTCCAAGGCCTCCTACGCCTTATCCTCAAAGACTTGCAAAACAAAAGAATGAAAAAAAAATTTAAAAAGTTTAATGAGATGACGAAAAGCTTGTCAATCAATGTGCCCTTGGTGGAAGCACTTGAGCAAATGCCGGGATACTCAAAATTTATGAAAGACTTGGTGAATAAAAAGAGATATATGGATTGCGAGACCATCAAAATGACTCATCAAGTTAGTGCAATTATGCACTCGATGGCTCCAAAGCTTGAAGATCTCGACGCATTTGCCGTTCCTTGTACCATTGAGAGTGCGGACTTTGCAAAGGCCTTGTGTGATTTGTGTGCAAGTATAAATTTGATGCCTTACTCCGTATTCTAGACTTTGGGTATTGGTAAACCGAGGGCGAATTCATTGAGATTTCAAATGGTGGATAGAACAATGAAGAGGCTTCTTGTTATTATCGATGATAATCTTGTACGGGTCGACAAGTTTATTTTGCCCGTTGATTTTGTGATTCTCGACTCCAAAGTCGACTATAAGGTGCCTATAATCTTGGCCTTTCCTAGAAACAGGGAAGGCTTTGGTTGATGTGGAAGCAGGGGAGTTCACCTTCCGGATGGGCGATGAAAAAGTTGTATTCCACGTGTGCAAATCGATGAGGCAGCCGAGTAGCAATGAAGTATGATCTTTTGTGGACCTCGTGACGGAGGTGATAGTTGATGAAATAAGTTCAATGATCAATGTGGAAGATCCTATGGAAGTTGTATTGTTGAACCATGAGGAGGATGAAAGGGATTTCTTGGTTGAATGTGCTAATGAATTGCAAGGAATGTGATCCTACTCTTATGGGCCCCATAAACTCTCCTTGGACTTGGAAAACCGGAAGACTCCACCGACAAAGCCCTCGATCGAGGAGCCACCATAATTGGAGTTGAACCCTCTACCCTATAAACTCATGTATGAATTCTTAGGCCCATCTTATATATTATCTATTATTCATTATACTTGTTTAACCAAAGTGCAGGTAAACTCCACTCTTGAGGTGCTTCAAAGAAGAAAAAGGAAATTGGATGGACCTTAGCTAACATTCAGGGCATAAGCCATGAGTTTTGCATGCATAAAATTATACTTGAGGATGATGCAAAATCGTTCGTGGAACATGGTTGAACGAGGCTATGTAAGAGGTCGTCAAGAATGAAATTATCAAATGGCTTGATGCTGGGGTGGTATATCCTATTTCGGATAGTGCATGGACTTCACCGGTGCAGTGTGTGCCTAAAAAGGGGGGTATGACTGTTGGGACAAATGATAAAAATGAGATGATCCCTACTAAGACCGTGATCGGATGACGGGTATGCATGGACTTTCAAAACTTGAACAAAGTGAGCAGAAAAAATCATTTTCCATTGCCCTTTTTTGATCAGATCTTAGACAGACTTGCCGGGCGTGCCTTCTATTGTTTCTTGGATGGGTACTCAAGTTACCACCAGATTCTTATAGCTCCAGAAGACCAAGAGAAAACAAACTTCACATGCCCGTATGGAACATATGCATTCTCACGGATGTCGTCCGAATTCTGTAATGCACCGGCTACCTTTCAACGGTGCATGATGGCCATATTTACATACATGGTGGAGGACTTCCTCGAAGTCTTTATGGATGATTTTAGTGTGGTTGGAGATTCATTTGATGAATTTTTGGAAAATATTGACAAGGTGCTAGCCCGATGTGAAGAGACAAATCTTGTGATTAATTGGGAAAAATGCCACTTTATGGTTGAGGAGGGCATTGCCCTCGGCCATAAGATCTCAAAGAATGGGATCGAATGGAAAAGGCGTAGATAGAAGTGATTTCAAAGCTACTTCCTATTTCCGTCAGGGGAGTTAAAAGCTTTCTTGGGCACGCGGGGTTCTACCGAAGGTTCATCAAAGACTTCTCTAAAGTGGTGAACCCCTTGTGCAAGCTGTTAGAAAAGGATGCAAAATTTGATTTCAATGAAGAGTGCATGAAGGAGTTTGAGCTCTTGAAGTATAAATTTACAACCACTCTAATCATTACCGCACCCAACTGGAGCTCTCCCTTTGAGCTTATGTGCGATGCTAGTGATGTTGTGGTAGGAGCGGTCTTGGGGCAAAGGGTGAACAAGATACTTCACCCGGTGTACTATGCAAGCAAAATGATGAATGATGCCTAAGTTAATTATACAGTGACGGAAAAAAGAGTTGCTAGCAATATTTAGGCCTTATCTCATGAGTGCCAAAGTGATTGTTGACACCGATCGCGGTGCTCCGTTACTTGATGAACAAGAAGGAATCGAAAGCTAGATTGATGAGATGGGTTTTGTTGCTTCAAGAGTTTGACCTCGAGATCATTGATAGGAAAGGAAGTGAAAATCAGGTAGCAAATCATTTATCTCGTCTAGAAGAGGAAGGGAGGCCCAAAGATGGTCTTGAAATTAATGATGCATTCCTAGATAAGCAACTCCTATCGATTTCTTCGAATGATATGCCTGGTTTCGCGGATGTTTCCAATTTTCTTATTGCCGGAATTGTCCCGTGTGAGCTCTCTTCTAACCAAAGGAAGAAACTCAAACAGTACAGTTTGGACTATTATTGGGATGAATACTATTTGTTCAAGATTTGCAATGATGGGGTAATTCATAGATGTGTCCCAGAGGAGGAGCAAGTGATTATACTTGATACTTGTCATTCCTCACCCTACGGTGGTCATCACGGTGGGGCGAGAACTGCTTCAAAGATTCTTAGCTGTGGTTTTTATTGGCTGACCCTGTATAGAGAGAGATTCAAGTAAGCTTTTCAAGAGATGTGATGAATGTCATAGAGCCGGTGGAATATCAAAGAAGGATGAAATGCCTCTCACCACTATCCTTGAAGTTGACATTTTTGACGTGTGGGGCATAGACTTCATGGGGCCTTTTGTGAGTTCGTGTGAAATTACATTCTGGTGGCGGTTGATTATGTTTCTAAGTAGGTCGAAGCCGTGTCTTCGCCCAACAATGAATCCTGGAGTGTGCTGACGTTCCTCAAGAAAAACATCTTCACATAGTTTGGTACTCCTCGGGAAATTATCAGTGATGTGGGGTCTCATTTGTGCAATTGGGAATTTGACACTTTGCTTGCAAAGTATGGTGTCAATCACAAGTTATCAACTCCTTATCACCCTCCCCCCAAAGCTAGTGGACAACTGGAGGTCTTAAACAGAGAAATCAAAATCATATTGTCAAAAACATTGAATGAAAACATAACGGATTGGTCAAGGAAGCTAGATGACGCATTGTGGGCTTATAGGACTGCATCAAAGACTCCAATCGGTATGTCTCCATACTGGTTGGTGTTTGGAAAAGCATGTCATTTTCCGATTGAGCTAGAACATAAAGCCATGTGGGCCTTGAAGAGGTTAAGTCTTGAATGGGATGTTGCAGCAAATCTCCGTGTGGGACAACTCAATGAGCTAGATGAATTTCAGTTTCATGTCTATTCAAGCTCATCATTATACAAGGAGAAGATGAAATACTTGCACGACAAATATGCCCGAAGCAAGGAATTCAAAGAGGAAGATTTGGTCCTTCTCTTCAACTCCCGGTTACGTCTGTTTCCCGGAAAGCTTATGGCCAAATGGAGTGGCCCCTTTGAAGTAGTGCATGTAACACCTTTTGGAGCTCTTGACTTGAAGAACAAAAATGGTGAAATCTTCCGGGTTAATGAGTATCGTGTGAAGCATTACTTGGGAAATTTTGATGACAACCACGTGGTGGCCTTGATCAAGTTCCAATGATGATTGTAATCTGCAGCGTGCCGCGATGTTGAATCAGGCGTTTCTTGGGAGGCAAATGTGATTTTTCTTTCTTTTTCATTTTTCTTCTTAGATTAGGCTCTTTTGAACTAACTGGTTGTGAGATATGTGTAGGAATTGTTTATGCAGTGCAGGAATGATGCTGGAAATTTAGTTATGTATGGAATTAGACCACTGATCGTGCTCAAAATTTTGCGGTCAGCGACAGCTGTTTCACGAAGGCGTAAATATGTAGCTGAAGCGGACTTGAAAAGTCCAGAATGATAACTCTCTGAAGTTTAATCCGCGTCCACGGTGAAATTTTCGTGGTCAGCGAAGCTTGTTTCGCGGTCGCACACACCTTTCCGCTCTCAGCGGAGTTAGTGAAGCAACAACTCTTCAAAATAGTTAGAGCGCGAACCGCGGTGGAATTCCAACGCCGCGCCCACGTAGATCGGTGGGCCCTTAGGGTTTTAAGTATAAATATGAGGGCCCTCCTCCTTTTACACTTTTCAAACCCTCACTTCTAAAATCCCCTTAGCACTGTTCATCTTTGTTGACCCATGTCACTGCATAGTTTTGAAGATTGACAAATGGCTGACCAGTTGAACCAGGTCCATCAGAGCACACATCTTGAACTGAATAACTGGCACATGAACCGCATATGCGTAGGAGATATTTGTGAATGTGAAATATCAATGAACCAAGAGATTGTCTCCTAATGTGAAAAGGTTGCAAACTGATGAGAATATTGAAGTCGAATTTAGCAAGGATAGTAACAAAATAAAGTAAGTTGAGTTTGGTATGAATTTGTTCACCCAGGTAGAGTTGGACTAGAATTGGAAGACAAGCTCAACTGACTCTATAAATACTTGATGTATTTCTGCTGGAATGACACACGCAAAAAAGCTGAAGTGAATCAAAAGTCTGAAAGCAAAGTTCCCAGAGTCAATTTGCTAGCAGAGTCATTGTGCGATTAAAGGGCTACAGATCAACTAGAAGAACCAGTTCCATCTGATTAATTATTGAGTCTAGTTGATTGTAGTAGGAGTTTTAATACTGTATCTTTCAGCTTTCATAGAAGTAATGGCAATAGGTACGCATTGTTCAAGTTATAGTTAATTTGAGGCGTGTAGAAATTAGCTAGGGGATAGTTACTACAAAGGGATTAGAGTTAGTCCTAGGATACAAAAGAGTTTATTTTGTAAGTCTGTTTGGCTCAGAGTATTTAGTGAAGAGTTTGAGCAAATCCTACTGAGGGGTAGGTCGTGGTTTTTTCACTTTTTGAGCCAGGTGTTTTCCACGTAAAAATCTTTGTGTTTTTACTTTACTGCTTTTAATATTCCGCGACAGTAGAAGTAAGTACATCAAGAAGAACCAGGTTCTTCTATTGAGACATCACTCGAAAATTGGGTACCACACAAAGTAACTTATCTTCTTGTGTGGTATTGACGTCTAAAACATCAATTGGTATCTGAGCAGGTTATCCTTGAAAGGCTAACACCTTGGAGAAGATCAAGATGAGTGCACCACCTAGAAATTGGGAAGGTCAATCAACTGTAAGGCCACCACTCTTCAATGGCCAGTATTACTCTTGGTGGAAAAACAGGACGAAGGACCACCTAATTGGAGAAGACTATGAACTCTGGGACATAGTCACTGATGTTCCTCTAACGACCATGATGAAGACTGCTGAAGGTATATATATACCAAAGACTAGAGCTGATGGCACTGCTGAGGATCTGAAGAAATGGGAGAAGAACGCAAAGGCCAAAATGTGGCTAGTGTGTGGACTAGGTCTAGACGAGTACAGCAGAATCCAAAGTTGCACCACTGCCAAAGAGATTTGGGATACCTTGCAAGTAGCCCATGAAGGAACACCTCAGGTAAAAAGGTCAAAAGGTACTCTACTATACTCTCAGTATGAAAACTTCACTATGAAAGAAGGAGAGACTATCCAAGAGATGTACACAAGGTTCACAACCTTGACTAATGAACTGAAGTCTCTTGGAATAGTCATTCTTGAAGAGGACAAGGTTGAGAAGATCCTACCAAGGGTCTTGCCTATTTATTGGGAAAGCAAATTACTGCTATCCAGGAAACCAAAAATATGGCAACCCTGAGATTGGATGAGCTGATTGGAAACCTTACTGACTATGAACTAAGAAGGTAGACAATGAAGATGGATGGTCCAAACAAGGAGATGAGTCTAGAACTAAGAATCACTGAGGGAGCAGATCTGGAAGATGGTGAGATGGCCATGATCACCAAAGAATTCAGAAACTTTCTCATGAGGAAGAAGGTCATCTCTAGAGGAGGAAACTACAACAAAGCAAAAGCTCCAAAAAGGCCAACCAACGAGGGATGCTATAAATGTGGTAATACTGAACATCTCATTAAAAAATGTCCTCAGTGGGAAGTAGAATGGAAAAAAGAGAGATATGAGAGAGGAACAAGAATAATGAACAGGTCCAACCCAAGAAAATCACAACAAAGGCTATGGTTGCTGCTTGGGGGGAAAGTTCAGATGAAGAATCAGAAGATGGGGAGACTGAAGATCAGGCGCTCATGGAAATTGGAGAATCTGATGAGGAATCACATGAAGAACCAGAGGTAAGTATCTCCCATCTTAAAAACAAAGTAAAGTTCCTATCTAAGGAAAAACTCTCTAAGTTGCTACTGGATTTCATAGATGATTCTGAGGAAACAACCAAAGAGAAGGATCAACTATCTAAAGAATGTGCAATGCTAAAGAAAAGTGCATTAACCTGGAAATCAGAGTCAGTGAATCTGAAAAGAAAAACACTGACTTGTTGAACCAGGTTCATCCACTTGAAACTGAGATTCTAGAACTAAAATCTGAAAACTTAAAGCTAAANTTGTTGATTATTCTCATATCTTGTTATAAGAAAACATGGGAAAACTAAACGATAAGATGTATTCTAAGGATGAATAGATAAGAACTCTTAATGAAGAACTTGGCAAAGTCAAACATGAATCAGATCGAACTTGTAAATGGAATAAATCCTTTGATGCCCTGATATGGCTTCAAGAGAATCATAGTAGCAACAGGAGATGGACTGGCTTTGGAAGTCAATTGCCCAAGTGGGATCCCAAAAATAAGTATCTCATTTTTCCTGAGAATAAAATCTGCACCCATTGTGGTAAGACTGGGCACTACAAATATGAGTGTACTGCAAAAGAGCAGGCCAGTTGAAGAAATGAGAGGATTGTAAAAAGGAAACACTGGCTACCAAATTGGGCCAGGAAAAATTTGATTCATCCATTCTCTCATAGAAAAGGACCCAAACTAGTTTGGGTTCTTAAGACTAACCTCTGATTCTTTTTGTAGGTTTAAGTGAGAGGAGGCAACCAGATTTGGTATTTAGATAGTGGCTGCTCAAAGCATATGACTGGGAACATGGAATAGTTCCTTTCACTTGAAAGTCTCAAAGGAGGAAATGTCTCTTTTGGAAACGGAAAGAAAGGTGAAATAATTGGCATTGGTAAGGTAGGTATGGATGACACACAATCCATTGAACATGTGTATCTAATAGATGGCTTGAAATATAGCATGATCAGTGTATCTGAATTGTGTGACAGAGATAACCTGGTTGCTTTTACTTCCACAAAATGTTTTGTGATTAACCTGCTTACTGACAAGATTGTTTTGCAGGGAAAAAGAATGAATAACATCTATGTCATAGACTTGTCCACACTGTCTGAAAATGAACTCACTTGCCTAAGTGTGTTGGACAGTGATCCCCTCCTGTGGCACAAACGACTTGGTCATGCGAGTCTAACTCAGCTTAACAAACTAGTCTCTAAGGACTTAGTGGTAGGACTTCCTACCATTAAGTTCAAGGAGGACAAAGTTTGTGAGGCATGTGCTAGGGGGAAGCAGGTAAGGTCCTCTTTCAAAAGTAAGAAAATAGTTAGTACCGCCAGGACGTTGGAACTGGTTCATATAGATCTATGTGGTTCTATAAGAACTTTGAGTATAGGTGGTAAGAGATATGTGATGGTTCTAGTTGATGATTATTCAAGGTTTACTTGGACCTTATTCCTGGCATCTAAGGATGAAGCCTTTGATATGTGCACCTCATTTGTCAAGAAAACTCAAAATCAATTTAGGACATCAACTAGCATCAATAAGATCTGACCATGGTACTGAATTTGAGAATGCTAAGTTTGCTGAGTTCTGTGATGAACATGGTGTTAATCATAACTTTTCTGCTCCTAGAACCCCACAGCAAAATGGGGTTGTTGAAAGGAAAAACAGAACTCTTGAAGACATCGCAAGAACCATGCTTCTATTTAGCAAACTACCTCATAGCTTCTGGGCTGAAGCAATAAACACTACTTGTTACATAATCAATAGATGCATGACCAGACCTCTGGTAGAGAGAACTCCCTATGAATTACTTAAAGGGAGAAAGCCCAACATATCCCACTTTAGGGCTTTTGGATGCAAGTGTTTTGTACATAATAATGGCAAAGATTCCCTAGGAAAATTTGACCCCAGAAGTGATGAGGGAGTATTATTGGGATATTAATCACATATCAAAGCTTATAAAGTGTATAATAAAAGAACTATGTGTGTAGAAGAAAGTATACATGTTGTCTTTGATGAAACTAACATTCTTGCTGAGAGACAGGAACCTGAAGATGAGGAGCTTGGACTGGTAAGAAGCAGTGATCACATTGAAGCAAGCATGGAAGGTGGAACAGGTGATGGACCAGGTTCAACTACCCCAAGCATCATGACATAGGGAATTCAACATATGCAATCTGGACCTGATCCTGCTTCACAGCAACAAGACACCATGGAATCGTCTAGGAATGAACATCTGGTACTTAAACCATATAGATATCAGAGTTCTCACCCTCTTGAGAACATCATAACAGATTTGGCATCTAGAATCAAAACAAGATCATCCTTGAAAAATCTGTGTGTGTTTGATGCCTTTCTATCCATGATCGAACCAAAGAACATTGGGGAAGCCCTACAAGATGCTGATTGGGTAAATGCCATGCAAGAAGAGCTGAATCAGTTTGAAAGAAGTCAAGTATGGCACTTGGTACCCAGGCCACTAGAAAGATCAGTGATTGGCACCAAGTGGGTCTTCAGGAACAAGCTCGATAAGGATGGAACTGTTACAAGGAATAAGGCAAGATTAGTTGTTCAAGGGTATAGTCAAGAAGAAGGAATTGACTATGATGAGACCTTTTCCCCTGTGGCAAGACTGGAGGCAATCAGACTTCTTATAGCATTTGCTGCACACATGGAATTCACTCTTCATCAGATGGATGTTAAGAGTGCCTTTCTCAATGGCTATCTGAAGGAAGATGTATTTGTCAAGCAGCCTCCAGGTTTTGAAAGCAAGGAGTCACCTGACCACGTATACAAACTCGACAAGGCTCTATATGGTCTCAAACAAGCACCAAGAGCATGGTACGAACGATTATCAAAATTCCTGCTAGAACATGGGTACAAACGAGGCAAAATTGATAGTACCTTGTTCTTAAGGGAAAAGGGTAAGGATCTCCTGGTTGTGCAAATATATGTGGATGATATTAAATTTTGGGGCAACTTTTGAAAAATTGAGCAAGGAATTTGCTATGCTAATGGGAAGTGAGTTTGAGATGAGTATGATGGGTGAGCTAAACTTTTT
>ML403324.1:65698-84835 GCA_005239525.1 Nicotiana knightiana
AAAAAAAAAAAAAAAAAAAAAAAAAAAATATATATATATATATATATATATATAAAACTGGAAAATTTTTTTTTTGGCTAGAAAATTTTAATTAGGTATTTAATCAGATTAATAATTGCTCAGCATCATGTCTTTATTGACATACTCTTGTGCCATGTATTAATTTGATTCCCTGGATACTAATAATGTTTATCTATCTTTGTAAATTAAGACAATTTAAAGATTTCTAACAGGATGAACCTAGTTCATCCATGATGATTCATCTGACTGACAAGGTACGTACTCTTCTCCATATATTAATTCAATCAAAGTCATACATGAGCAGGATTCTTTCCATAATTGGTTCAAATTCAAATACTTCGTAATCACCCAAATTGAACCAGTTTCAAGAAGTCCAGTATTCACTTAATTAGCCTAGGTTAGGGGGAAATTAAATGTCTAATCAAGTCAGTCCTTCGGCGATTAGACTCCTACTTGAGTACAAATTCTGTAGGTTGAAATCTCCCTAGCCACATCTTATAAAAGGTCATCATTACTCTTCTCTTCATAAAGCTACNTAGTTTTGAATCACCAGAAATTTCATCAAACCCTGAAAATACACCCATTCCTGAACCCACTCCAAACCCTACTCCTGCCCCCAAGAATCGTCGTGTCAAAGCTCTTGCCATGAAATTCTTGGAGGATCTTATTAAAGTAGACAAAGTTACTAAGTTAGATTCGTCCAGTGAATCCTTTAAATCAGCCAATGAGGATGACGCACCTGGTTCAACAAGTTCTGAAAAAGGTAATCTTGAAATCAATTCTAGATTTACTTCTACTGATAAAAGATTCGTGTTGGTTGGGTCTGTTATTGATGTTGAAGTACCTGGAAGCGAAGGGGTGGTAGAAAAGAAAGCATTCTTGAGAGAGAGGGAAAGAAAGTTGTGAGGGGATCTGGGGAGAATGGTACCACGCTAGTTATCTGTGGTCCCATTCCTGAAACTATTGGAGAAAACGTCACAGATTTAGGGGGAAGCATAGTTGAGGAAGCTGTAGTAGGTCTTGCAAGTCTGAAGAAAGGAACAGATGAACCTGGTTCATCTGGGGAAGAAACATTGGCTGAAAGGATGAAGAAACGGGGGGAGTCCTATAACCCCAAGAAAAGAGGAGCCAGAAGCCCAAGAAGGCAACTCACCCAGTTCCTTCAAAGAAAAGAAAAATTTCTGAAGTTGCTGATGTTCCTGCTCCAAAAGTAAGATCTACTCGTAGCACTGTGAGAGATGAATAAGAGAAATTAGAAAAGTCTATGAAAGAGAGCAAGAAAAAGAGGGCAGCAAAAGGAAAAGAAAAAGTTGGAGAGCCTGTTGAGGCTATTGATATTGAAGAGACGACGTTGGACCTGGTCCAACAGGAGGAGCAGCCTGCTCCAGGTGTGGCTGAGACACCAAAACCCACAAAGGCTAAGGCTTCTTCAAAGAAGTCAGCTAGAATGTCTGTCACACCAACAAGATCTGTTAAGAGGACCAGGACCAAGCCAAAGAAAGTGAAAATTATTGGGAAAGAGGATGATGATGCAGACTGGAGTAGAGAGGAGGAGAAGGAAATAGAAAAGGTGACTGACAGAGTTACCACGTTTGGAAAAAGAACAATACTGAAGGGTAAGCTGGTGAAGGATCTAGATGAGCCTGGAATGCAATATCTGCTGGCAACTCTGGAGGTGCAGGGCTGGAAGGACCTGGTCCTTCGCATGGAAGGCAGGCTGGCAAGGGCTGAGTTGGTAGAATTCATGGGAAATGCCATTGTCAAGGAAGGCAGGGTCACCTCCATGGTCAAAGGAATTGAAGTTTCCTTTGATGCTAAAGAACTGGGTGTTATTCTGAACATACCAGCTGAGGGCTATGAGGACTACACAAGGCAAAGATGGCCTTGTCTAGATGGGATGGCCTCAGCAATCAACATCACCAGATTCTTCAGTGATAGTGAGAAGGAGATTGAACCCAGGCCGGTTTACAAGAGTGAAATGAAGCCATAGCACAAGCTACTCTTCGAGTTCGTCATCAAGTTCCTACTGCCTAGACAAGAAAGAAGGCACATTAAAAATTATATGGATCTTACCTTGATGGAATGCTTGTATAGGGGAAAGAAAATAGATTGGCCGGCTTTCATCATCCAACTCTTTGACAGAGTTGTGAATGGAACCAAAGCACACACAATTCCATATGGCTTCATTCTGACAGCAGTGCTTGCACATTTTAGGGTTCCAGTAAAGAAGGCTGAGATGGCTACTGCCAAAGACTATTTTGGGAAGGAAACTTTATTGACATGTGACTACAATGTCAATTTTCCTGTGGATGAAGCTGGTTCATCTAGGAAGCAACCAGTCAATAGCAAAGTTAGAACTCTGGTGCAGGAAAACGAGATTAAGGATATGGAGATCCTTCGTTTGAAGTCTCGTGTGATTGAGGTTCAATCTGAGCGGGATGCTCTTAGGGTTGAATTATCTAAGGAGAAAGAAAAGAACGAGGGTGTTCTTTAGCAGATGATTTCTCTCCTACAATCCAAGACCACAACCTCCTCTGCACCTTCTCATCCTTAGGATTCCTAGAGCTTCCAAAGCCCTCTTTAGACTAGTTGTTCAAATTCAATTATTTTTACTCTGTTTTTTGCTCATGATTGGTTTGTTTTTATTTTTCTGTTTGGTGGTTGATAATCGTTCCTAATCAATGAATTTTGCTTCTAGTTATTGACTTGTCTCAATTTCTTAGTTAGCTAACATTTATTGGCTTCTTGTGTTGATTAATCATGCTTTGCACCTGCGGTTGCCTCAATGGCCATGAGTAATAATTAATAAATCTGGTAAGTATATCATTTTGCATACTTTTTGATGATGCCAAAAGGGGGAAGATATGTGCTGAACTTTAAAAAAAAAAAAAAAATTCAAAGTGATATTTATAATCTAATAAACCTGGATTCTATATGATTAATGCTTAAAACCATACAAAGTGTTTGAAGTGTATACATGATTAAGCACAGAGTTTGTCATCATCAAAAAGGGGGAATTTATTGATCCATGTCACTGCATAGTTTTGAAGATTGACAAATGGCTGACTAGTTGAACCAGGTCCATCAGAGCACACATCTTGAACTGAATAGCCGACACATGAACCGTATATGCATAGGAGATATTTGTGAATGTGAAATATCAATGAACCAAGAGATTTTCTCCTAATGCGAAAAGGTTGCAAACTGATGAGAAGATTGAAGTCGAATTCAGCAGGAAAGTAACAAAATAAAGGAAGTTGAGTTTGGTACGGATTTGTTCACCCAGGTAGAGTTGGACTAGAATTGGACGACAAGCTCAACTGACTCTATAAATACTTGATGTATTTATGCTGGAATGACTCACGCACAAATTCTAAAGTGAATCAAAAGTCTGAAAGCAAAGTTCCCAGAGTCAATTTGTTAGCAGAGTCATTGTGCGATTAAAAGGCTACATATCAACTAGAAGAACCAGTTCCATCTGATTAATTATTGAGTCTAGTTGATTGTAGTAGGAGTTTTAATATTGTATCTTTCAGCTTTCATAGAAGCAATTGTAATAGGTACGCATTGTTCAAGTTAGAGTTAACTTGAGGCGTGTAGAAATTAGCTAGGGGCTAGTTACTACAAAGGGATTAGAGTTAGTCCTAGGATTACAAAAGAGTTTATTTTGTAAGTCCGTTTGGCTCAGAGTATTTAGTGAAGAGTTTGAGCAAATCCTACTGAGGAGTAGGTCGTGGTTTTTTCACCTTTTGAGCCAGGTGTTTTCCACGTAAAAATCTTTGTGTTTTTACTTTACTGCTTTTAATATTCCGAGATAGTAGAAGTAAGTACATCAAGAAGAACCAAGTTCTTCTATTGAGACAGCACTCGAAAATTGGGTACCACACAATGTAACTTATCTTCTCGTGTGGTATTGACGTCTAAAACATCAATCTTCTTCTTGTTTGCATCTAGAGTTCATTAATCAAGAGTTAATTTCTACAACAAATCAAACAACCAGTATGCTCAATTACTTTGTATTAATTTTAGTTCATTCTTTTTGTTTTTAGTTAGGGTTCTACATGCCAAGAATCATAAACATGCTTAGTTGATATAAAAATGGATGGGTAATTGATTTTGATGCCTAATGGGGGATGGGGTAGTTCAATTTGTGTTTTAATTGTCTAATTTTTATGCTAAGTGTAAACCCTAAGTCCTATGTTCTTTGTCCGTACCTGTCATTTTGAATTCCGCGACGACGGCTATATTTCCGCGTTCCGCGTTCTTAAGTGGTGCTGTGTAAAAAAATGGCTTGACTCACCACGACCGCAGTGGCATTTTCATTGACATCGGCGTGCACCACACGACCGTGCTTCTAATTTCATGGATCGCAAAGTTGAGTTTCAAAAAATTGCTACATAATGTTCGTAGCCGCGTTCGTTTTTACGTGGACCACGGTAGTTGTTTCGCGACCGCAGTGTGTTTTTTGCTGTCAATAGTGGACAAGCTTCAGAGTCTGCGTAGTCTGAACCCCAGTATCTCACGGTCACGGTCGCGGTCTTTTTTTCGTGGATTGCAGTGGCCTGTCTGCCCCCACATCTCTTTTTCCACTGACAGCGGTCTACTGTTCTGCGACATACTATAATCATTTATTCTCTTTCATCTGATACTTGCTTGAATACCAATACTAATGAGCTTTCACTGATTATGTATGCAGATAATGGTTAGATCTTGAGGTAGACCAGAAAGAAAACAAGGGAGTGGAGAGTTATCCCGGGGCCGGGGGAGAGGAAAACAAACTACACCCTTGGCTCCCCAAAGGATAGTCGGCAAGAAACAGACACTCCGGAGACCTACTCCAAACACTTTGGAGATGAGTGAATATGTCCCCTCCCAGGAAATGTTTAAGGAAGAAGCTGCCCAGACCCAACAAGAAGCACAATCTCAGCCTTCCCAGCTGGTAAATGAATCCACCTCATTGTTCGGGTCTTCTGATGGCTCGGGAGGTAGTGACACTCCAACACCTCCTGCCCTAAGTGCTACATATCCAGCCTCCACATCAACCCCAGTAAATATTGATAGTGATGACGATGTCCCGGATGACGGGAGAGGAGGTGACACTCAAACTAGGGGGTTGGTGAGATCAAGGAACCCGGTGGTATGGCAAGACCGATTTGTCAGTGAGAATGCTTACCAAAAGTTCCAGGAATGGTGGCCTCAAAGGTCACTCACACTTGAGAGGGTATTCATTGAGTGATATCTTCTACCCCACAACCCCAATGTCAAGAGGCAATTCAATGAGAGAGTGGGTGGAAGTTCTTCACCAGCAACCTATCGGAAGCTAATAAGTATTTGGTCAAGGAATTCTATGCAAATGTCGCCCATATAAAAAAGGGCACTTATTTGACAAAGCTCCAGAACAAGAAGATTGTGTTTGATGGCAAAGCTTTAAATGACTATGATGGGTTCAATGACGAGGATGAGTCCCTATATCTGGAGAAGGTGGCTATGGATGAGTTAGCCCGCTCATGGATTGCATCGGTGATAGCCATACCTGGTACTACTCCAGCTTGGCTGACACCCGGGTCCCTGATCTACAGGAACACTCTGAGCTTTGAAGAAAATGGGTGGTCTACTTTTGTATGCAGTCGGATAGACCCTACTACGCATGACATTGATATGCTCATCTCCCAAGAGATTATTGTGGGGGATATCATGGCGGGTTTTCGATCAATGTGGGGAATATTATGGCCGGAGTGATTACCAGATCAATTGGCAAGGATGAAAGATCATATCCCTTCCCCAACTTCCTCACCATGTTCCAAGAGGACCAGGGAGTCGAAGGAAGGGACTTTGAAACCAAAGTGAAGCCGAAAAGGCCATTCTCCTGGTACAGCCTTCAGGGCCCGGACAACCCCAAGTCGAAGGGCAAAGCCACCACCCCCACTGGCCAGTCTGAAGAGCCATGGATGGTGGCCACTGGGTCCGAGCCTTCCACAGCCGAAGGGTCATCTGTTGCCATGCCAAATCCACCATTATCAGCTCACCCTCAGACTGCACTGAGGGTAAATCAGACTTAAGCCGGCATCAACAACTGGCTGCAGGTAGCTACTTCAAAGCTAACTACCTTATCCAGTGCTGTAGCAGCTCAGGCAGCTCCAACACAGCTCTAGATGCCTCACAGTGAAGGAATCATTGAAGAGTCTCCTTGACAACCAAAAGAAGATTCTGGAGTCTCTGGGTAAGCATGAAAATTTAATCAAGGAGCTGGGTAAATAGGTGAAAAAAGTGAAGAAGGGTCAAGAAGAGTTGAAGAAGGAGGTGGCGAAGCTCACTTCCGCCGGTGACATTCCTTTGGATCTCCTTATAGGAGATATTTCTCCTGCAACACAGACACAAATACCAGAGCAGGAGGCTGACAGAGAGCCGGTGAGGAGAGTGGTGATACCTCAGACCGATGACTTGGAGATTCAGTTGGAGGACTCCGAGGGAGGTGATGATTGTGGACAGCCACAAGACCCCGCCGGTGACCCCATGCAGACAGAGGCCTCATAGGGAGTTCTCTTTATTCTCTATCCCTCCACTATTCTATTTTTGCTTATAGCACTGAGGACAATGCTAATTTTTATTAGGGGGGGGGGGCTTATTTTGATATGATGATTTTGATGATTGGTCTGTAATAACTTTGATACGTTTTCTCTTCTTTTTTTGTACTTATCGTACTTTCATTTTCTTAATTTTCACTTTTGGTATGTATATAAAATTACCATTTCATGTATATATTCATCCCCATTTTGTGTAAATTCATTTCAATCCCCTATTGTACATATTCATTTTACTTTCCGTATTTTTACTTTATAACTTCTTTTGTAATTTTCTTTAATAGCTTAGCTTCTTATTTCCTTTATTAGATTATTTTTGAATTTGTAGATTCTTTTTACATTTTCTTATGATCAATAAGCCTTTGGTTTTCTTAATGCTACGGTTCTTTCCAAAGGTGGAATTTGTGTGAACGGGGTCGCTCTTCCCAACGATGGATGGCGTAACAACCTTCTTAAGGGATTGCATCTATTTTTCTTTTTTGTTTTGATATATATAGTAGTAATTAATAAAATCAAATCAAGTAAGCTTCACTTGGCACTAGCACATTTACTTTTGATCTCATGGTTAGAGACAATTTTGCTGACGAGATTAGTCCTAGTTGTGACCTTTAGAATCTTGAGTTGACTAAAGCTATCATCAAGTGGTTACTGTTAGCCATCTATGCATTCCTAGCTAAGGTTGTTGTGGGCCCTCGACAATAGTCTCTTTAACAATCCAGTAGCTAGAGAGGTGAGGTTTTGAATTACAAGTCCAAGTCCCGTGCCAACAAGTCTAGAACTTTCCCTGAATGTCTTTCTAGGCGAAATTCTAAGTTTAGCTAGAATTGAGAAGTGATTATAGGCTCTATTTAGTCCCATTTGAACGTTGGAAACTTCCATAGCCTACCATTATGATATCCTTAGTCAAACCCTTTGAGCCTAAGCCTTTTTCATTCAATAACCACATTACAAGCCTTCATCCGTTTTATAATGACCCTCTCTTCGCACCCAATCTTTCCTTAAGAATTCATAATGAACAATAGTCAAAAACATAAGTTTGGGGGAGAGACAAGGATTTTCAAAGTGATGAAAGATGCAAAGAACAAAAAGAATTGATGAAAAGAAAGGCAAAGAAAAGGATGAAAAGCCAAAAAGAAGCATCCCAAAAGAAAAGTAAAGGTTGAAAGAATTCAAGAAAACAATGTTGAAAGGTTTGGAATGATGAGAAAAGGAGAAAATTTTCGTCATATAGAAGAAAAGAGTGACAATGTGTCTCTCCACTTCCCCCAAGGAAGAATAAAATGACTCAAAGAGTCAAGAAAGCATGAACCGAATTGAGAAAATGGAGTGCGTAAGGAAAGATGATACTATCATAGTTCATTATGTCCGACTTCAATCCAAAAAGCCTTCATTACACCTCGCTAAATCCCTATAGGATTTCAAGTTGAGTGAGCTAACATTAGTTATGATTTACATGAGGGGCAAGCCTATAATACTTAGAGGTAGACTTGTGGCATTTCTTTTGAGAGATGAGCGCACTTCTTTACAATTCCGGTTTTGAGTGTCACATTCTGTAAAGTGAGATAAGCTCATCAAGAGTAGAGGAGGGAGTTTGGGATCCTTGATGAATTGAGTCAACTCTTGAAGCTCTTGTGTCACATTAGACCTATGAAACTTAAGAAGTCATAGTATAATGTTGTTGATAATGCATTTGTGTTGAAGCTAATTGTTAGTTCCAATTGAAGTTTGATGAAGTAACCTTACGACAGCTGAAATTGTCTTTTCTTTTTTCTTGTGGAGGTGGGAAGTACCTTGTTGCTTGAGGACAAGCAAAAGCTTAAGTTTGGGGGAGTTGATAACTAGGGATTTTAGCCTATTATTTTCTCTCTTTTGCTTAGGTTTTGGGTCAAAAATACATTAAGGTATTCCTGAAAACTAACTTAAGGTGCTTACTTGCAGGTTTTGGTCAAAATGAGTCATAGAAGCCTAAATATACTCAAAAAGGAGTTAAACTTGCACAAGCCCAAAGAATGGAACTGGGGCGCGGTCAGCGATGTTATTATGCGGCCGCGTAAGACCCTCCGCTGAGGTGATTACAAATATGTTTCCATGAAAGTGAAGTTCATAGAAGTTGCAGCCAAGTGCTAAGATCGCCTCTGACCGCGATACAAAAGTGCGGCCGAGAAACCTTTTGGCGGGGCCGTGACTGGATTTACGCTGACAGCAAGATAGATATTCAGTGTCCTTGCAATTGTGGTTCAAACAAAGAATGCGGAACGCGTTTAAATTATGCGGCCGCTAAGGTATCTGATGCGAAGGCAGTTGAAATTCCACTGGGAGTGAGATAGGAGGATCAGAGAGTTTGCAAGTACGGCCGAGATGAGGAATGCGGTCCGCAAACAAAATACGCGGCCGTGAATGAGGATCACACGGACGCGGTAGCCTTTACGCTGTCTACGAAACCTAGCCCAGTCCAATTCCAAATTTTTAAGAAACGCGGTCCACGCTCATTTTTGCGCGGCCGCTGAACCTCCTTAGGAGCATTTTTGTCCAGTAATTTTATTTGTGTATAAATAGATCTTTTCACAATTTTAGGTTGAGTTTTATATTGGAGAGCTCGTGAACAACCGTATTTTACCACTTTGAGAAATTTTAGAGTAGTTTTAGCTTATATCTTTAGAATTTATTCTTGTAATTGAGTTTTATGGCTTATATTACATCTTCATCTTTGATTTCTATCATTATTATGAGTAGCTAGACCCATTAGCTAGGGTTGTGAACCCTAGTGTGGGTATGTAATGGGTCTTCAATTTTAGGGCTTAATTGTTTATGGGTTAGTGATAATTAGCTTGTTTCATGCTTTAACTGTAAAATTGGTGGTTGCAAACACTGATTCGTGCCTTTTTGACTTAGGCTCTTCTTGAGAAAGAGAGCCCAAGTCTACGAAAAATAGGCTAACAAGGACTTAGGGTGAATTCAAGAGATTGACAACCCCAATTAAAGGGTTAAACCTAGAGACAATAATACCCGACTTGAGCCAATTTCACTTGCATTTTTTGAACACCCATTTAGGCTTGAGAAAGCTAAATCGGGCAAAGTCACTCAAACTACCATGAGGTATAGATTTAGTATTTATGTGTGAAGGTTGTATCACGACACCAATCATAACAAGCTAGTCGTAGATTCTAGACCTCATCAGACACTTGCCTAGGCAGAAGTCACTTCCCTAGTGCTTTTTATCATTTGAAAGACTCCTACAATAACACTATACATAGATTATTTTCAGCATTCAATAGCATTAACATTAGAGTAGAAAACAACCTAAGCATGGTTAGAAGTGCAATTAAAGACAACACGCACAGTTACATTAGGTAGAAACCCAACTCCTAACCAATATTAACTCCCTCTGGATATCGATCCTGACCTATCGGGTAAAACTGCATCAGCCACTCCTCGCCATTATATAGTTGTGCATAGTTGGAATCGATCAGAGCACCGGCTGGCTGGCCTCCACCTGATTGAAATGGAGCTGGTTGAACTCCCCTTGCATGTCCTCCACCCCTAGGACGACCCTTACCAACCTGTCCTCTTCCTCTGGGTGGCCGGACTGCCGTTGCTGAAACCATAGCCTGATGACTCTGTTGTACTGCCTTTCCCTGAAGTCTGGAGCAAAACCTCTTCATGTGACCCGGATCTCCACACTCATAACAACCTCTCGGCACCAAAGACTGCTGCCCAGAAGACTGGCCCTAATGGCCAGAATACCTACTGGAGGAACCCTGAATGGTTGGGGGACGGTATGAACTCTCTGGCATGGCACTGAAATAAGCACTGGAAGAACCCTGGTGACCAGAATACCCATCGTAGGAACCCTGAATAGCTCGTGGGCAATAAGAACTCTCCGTCGCACTGAAATAAGGCCTCACTGGAGCACCTCGATGTGTTGGTGGTAGTGCTGAATATGGGGGCCTGCTGGGATGGCCCCTCCCAAACTAACCTCGTCCCCTAGCCGGATCACCTCTAAACTCTCCAGAAAACCGAGCCCTCTTGTCCTGCTGCCTCTGCTCTGTACCCCTCACACAGTAGCCGTCAATCCTATGGGCTATCTCCATTACCAGCTGATAAGGAGTCCTCATCTCAACCTCTCACGCCATGTTGGCCCTAATACTAGAGGGCAATCCTGCAACAAACCTCTGTTCTCTCTTTGCGTTAGTAGGAAGTATCATAAGTGCATGCCGAGACAACTCAGAAAACCTCGCCTTGTAGTTCGTCACTGACATCTGATCCTGATCAAGCTGCTCAAACTGGTAGAAGATGAATAAAGAGTAATTTCCTAACACCCTATTGTATTGGTAAAAAAGAGCTTCACACGTGTAATAATTCTTGATGACTCAGAAATCTATGTGGAGCAATAAAAACACGACAGCTGGACAGGACTCAACGAAGAGGTACGAGGCAAAGAGGTACGACACATCATACCCACGGGGTAATTAGCTACGGGAATCTCAGCCTGATTGAGAAGATGAAGAGACACGGTCAGAATGAATCCAGGCAGAACAAAGGGAAGATTCACAGATCTTCAACTAATGAGCCACACGTTACACAAACTTCACGCAACAGTTACAGTTATTGATTGTAACGTTACATTAATGCTATAATTAGTCATTAATTCTAAATCACTCAAAATGGTAGACGTTATATTTAGAAATACCCTATATAAGGGAGTAAAATATAACTCGTAATAGACATTGGAACTACTATTGCAATACATTTTACCTTTCTTGCATTTTTATTTTTTTCCATTTATGTATTTACTTACAATTATCAGTTTTACCTTGGTTATCGAAAACCCGCGTTCTTCCTAAAATTAGCTTTGATCAAAGGACCTAATTCTTTGGTTAAACCAATTGGTTCCATTACCGGGAATCTGATAATCTTTGTTTACTTTCAAATAATATCCTCTGAACTATGTTGAACTCCAACGACAATAACCAACAAAGGGATGGAACTCCATAACCTTTGGGAACCTCCATGAGGTTCAAGGGAACAATTACAAGAAAGATCCAACAACAATAACAATGATAATGATCAAACAATAGACCAAGATCAGGTGAAGCAAATGATTGCGGAGTATGTAAGTCAGGATTTGCAAGAATTCGCGAGGGGGTTACCGGCCGCGTCACCTACACCACACCCTAACAACACCATAACTGTGGAAAATCCTCAGTCTGGGTTAGCAAACTCAGGAAGTGGGGGTAATCCTAATGAATCTCTTGAATCGAGACCAGGTATGTCCAATAACTATGAGTTACAATCTTTATTACTAACCTTGTAGAAACAGGTAAAGGAAAAAAATGATTGAATCGAACCCTGGAGTACCACCTATTATCAAAGGCATTGATGTTGATAGATATTCTCAACAACCTTGGAAACCAAGTGCAACACCCCTGCCTATTCCCAAGAAATTCAAAATGCATGATGTTCCTAAGTATGACGGGACAACTGACCCATGCGACCATGTGACTGTTTTTACCACCAGAGTGAAGGGTAACGACTTAACAAAACAAAAAATTAAGTCGGTCATAGTCAAAAAATTTAGAGAAACACTTACCAAAGGAACATTAACCTGTTATTCTCTTCTCCCTGAAAATTCTATTGATTCTTTTGCTGAGCTTGTAGATTCTTTCATAAAAGCGCATTCCGGTGCGCAAAAAGTCAAAAAAAGAATGGAGGACATATTTAAAATAAAACAAGGAGACACGAATTGCTTCGTGAATTTGTAGACAGGTTTTAACGAGAAAGAATGCTGCTACCAAGGGTGCCTGATAATTGGGCAGCCATGGCATTTGCAAGTAATTTAAATGACAAGAGATCAGAAGCCTTGAGAAGACTCAAGGAGAGCTTGAGAGAATTCCCAGCTACGACATGGAATGCCGTTTATAACAGGTACAACACCAAGCTTCGTATAGAAAAAGATACCATTGCTCGTAAAAAAGATGAATACCGTATCATTTCCAGACGTTCGGAATCTGAAAGAAGATTAGGTAAGAACATGTACGACCCTTATATGGGACCTTCGGGATGAGAAACTCGTCCCATGTTCGAAAATACTCAGTCAGAATATAGACCATCAAATAGAGATGCGGGCTCATCCTCATCAAGGTCCAGAAAGGATCGGGATGAACGAAACAGAGGTAATACAAGAATTGGGGATCACACCTTCAATGTAAGTAATTCTGAACTAATTTCAGTATTAAGAAATATGGGTCATAAGGTTCGATGGCCCAAAGAAATGAGGTCGAACCCGAATAAAAGGAACCCAGATTTCTGGTGTGAATTCTATAATGATCATGGACACAGAACGTCAGATTGCAGATTTTTGCAAGGTGAGGTAGAATAATTATTGAAACAGGGCTATTTAACAAAATTATTTAGTGAAAAAGGTAAACAGACATACATGAAGAACATGGAGGAGACCCCAAAACCACTATCTCCAAAACGAACCATCAACTTGATACACAGAGGTGAAGAATAAACATAGTGGTCTGCAAAAGAACCACAAAGTTCACAGTTACACACGGAAGCAGATTCGTGAAAATTTGGAAGCAGACAATATAGCCTTCGACGATGCAGATATTAACGGATTAATGCTTCCTCACAACGACGCTCTAGTAATATCCTTACTTATTCATGACACTAACGTAAAAAGAGTGTCAATTGATCGAGGTAGTTCAGTCAATATTATTTTGCTAAGAGTCGTTGAAGAGATGCTATTGGGGAATCAAGAAATCCCAAAAGCGCGAGCCATATCAGGGTTCGATAACTCTACGGTTATAACGAAAGGGGAAATTGAACTTAGCACTTATGATGAGGGAGTAATCAAAAATACCAGGTTCCAAGTCATCGATACTGACATGACCTATAACGTAATCATGGGAAGGCCATGGATCCACGACATAAAAGCATTACCATCTATCTTACATCAGGTAATTAAATTCCCTTTCGAATGGGGAATTCAACAGATTAGAGGCGATCAGCAAACCTCGAGAAATATAAATTTCGTGGTACACTACAACAAAAAAGTAGAGGTGGAGGAATCAAAAGATAAGTAAATCTCTCAAGCAGAAAATATTTCCCAAACAAGTATGGAAGAAATTTCCACCCAAACAGGTATGGAAGAAATTACCACCCAAATAGGTATGGAAGAAATTATTGCTCAAACAGGTACATAAGAAGATGGCCACGAGAATGTGAATCAACTCACCACATAAGATGTACCAAATCATACAGACATAGATTCCAGACATGATGTCATTCAGGAACCAGAGGAAGACGAACACATCAAAAATACTACGGAAGAACTCGAAGTTGTTCCATTGTTCGAACAAAAGCCTGAACAAAAAATTCACATAGGCACGAGGCTAAGCCCAAGCCGAAGAGGTAAGTTAATTGAATATTTAAAAGCTAAGGTAGATTGCTTTGCATGGTCCCATTCAGACATGACAGGTATCCCGCCAGAAGTGATGACTCATAAGCTAAATGAAGATCCATCCTACGTACCTGTCAAGCAAAAGAAGAGAAAGCAAGGACCATTCAAGAACCAAGTAATTGACGAAGAGGTACAAAAACTATTGAAAATTAGTTTAATACGTGAGGTAAAATACCCTAACTGGTTAGCTAATACTATGGTGGTGCCTAAAAAGAATGGTAAATGGAGAGTATGCGTAGATTACACAGACTTAAATAAATCATGCCCTAAAGATTCATTTCTATTCCACACATAGATCAAATGATTAATGCCACTGCAGGTCATGAATTGTTAAGCTTTTTAGATGCGTATTCTGGTTATAATCAGATAAAAATGGATCCCTCAGACGAGAAAAAAAATTCCTTTATTACAAACAGGGGGGCTTACTGTTATAAAGTCATGCCTTTTGGCCTGAAAAATGCTGGAGCCACGTATCAAAGGCTAGTGACCAAGATGTTCCAGGAACACCTGGGAAAGACGATGGAGGTTTACATCAAAGACATGCTGGTGAAATCGACACGTGCAGAAGATCATTTCCAGCACCTTTCTATTACCTTTGAAATTTTACGCAACTATAATATGAAATTGAATCTAGAAAAATACGCATTTGGCGTAGAACAGGTAAGTTTTTGGGTTTCCTTATATCAAATAGAGGAATAGAGGTAAATCCTTCTCAAATTAAAGTTATAGAGGAAATACTCAATATACTTACGAACAAAAAGGAAGTTCAAAGACTAACATGCAAAATTGCAGCCTTAGGAAGATTTATTTCCAGGTCTTCGAAGAAGAGTTTTAAATTCTTTTCAGTTCTTAAAAAGCAGAATCAGTTCGAATGGACTGAGGAATGTCAACAGGCTCTCAAAGATCTGAAGGCTTATCTATCAAAACCTCTGTTGCTATCAAAGCCAAAGGAGGGGGAGAGGCTATATATCTACCTTGTCGTTGCAGATATTGTCGTAAGTGCAGTACTGGTAAGGAAAGACAAAGGTAAGCAATCTCCAATTTATTATGTAAGCAAGACGTTACTAGATGCTGAAACTAGATACCCACATCTAGAAAAATTAGCCTTAGCTCTAATCATGGCATCCAGAAAATTAAGACTATATATTCAATTTCATCCAATCACTATTGTGACTTCATATGAATTGAGAAATATTCTGCATAAACATGAATTATCAGGAAGGCTAGCTAAATGGTCTATAGAATTAAGCGAGCATGACATAATATATCAGCCAAGGACTACTATAAAGTCTCAAATTATAGCTTATTTCATCGCTGATTTTAATAATAACATTATTCCTGAAGTGGAAAAAGGGTTACAACTCTTTAACGGTGCTAATCCGGGTCTATGAACCCTATTTACTGATGGTTCTTCAAATGTAAAAGGAGTCGGCCTAGCCATAGTCTTAATATCACCCACGGGTGAAAAGACACGGCAAGCTATTAATGTTATCCCATAACTAACAATGAAGAAGAGTACGAAGCTATTATTGCAGGGCTTGAACTGGCACGAGAACTCTCAATTGAGCAGATCTTGATTAAAAGAGACTCCCAACTGGTAGTAAACCAAATGCAGGGGACTTATATTGCTCGGTAGACTCGGATGTAATAGTATCTAGAAAAGGCATGAGATCTCGTAAGGCAGTTCAAACAATGGAAGGTTATACAAATACCTAGAGAGGAGAGTGCAGAAATGGATGCATTAGCTAACCTCTAAGTAGTTACAGAAGTAACAAATAAAGACAATGTAATTGTCGTCCACCTGTTTCATTCAGCAATTGCCCAGGACAAAAATGAGGTAACTTTTTACAATTTAACCTGGGATTGGAGAAACAAAATTTTAATTTTTTTGCATAATGGCACTGTACCTGAAGACAAAAAAGCAGCTCAAGCACTTCGCCGAAAAGCTGCACGGTACTGCCTCATTCCCAATTATTTATATCGCAAAATGTTCGGAGGTCCTTTAGCGAAATGCCTCGGACCTAGTCAAACGGAGTTCTGATGAGGGAAGTCCACGAAGGACACTGTGGAAGTCACGCAGGGGCGAGATCCTTGGTCAAAACCCTAATCAGAGCTAGGTACTATTGGCCCAAGATGGAAGAAGAGGCTGAGAGTTTCGTATCTAAATGCGACAAATGCCAGTGATTTGCCAACAAGATGCATCGACCAATAGAGCTATTGCACCCAATGATATCGCCATGGCCGTTCATAAAGTGGGGCATGGACGTAATGGGACCCCTTCCCCTAGCTAAAGGAAAGGTACGGTTCTTACTCGTGTTAACTGACTATTTCACAAAATGGGTGGAGGCAAAAGCTTTCAAACAGGTGCGATAAAAAGAAGTGAAAAGCTTCTTATGGCGAAATATAATATGCCGCTCTAGAATACCGAAGAAGATCGTATGTGATAATTGTTTAACTAAAGAATTAGATCCTTTGACTAAAGCTATTTCTAGGATGAACACGGGTTACTGATAATTAAAGAAATAGAGAAATACGAGTAATAGACAATATTGCACAAATATAGAAAAGCAAAGTAGATTGTATTCGAGAATCAGATGCCTTTACAAGCTGTATTCCCCTCCCTTATATAGGAGATTCCTTGATATAACGTACAATTCTTGCTATGATTGCCCATTAATGACTAATTATGACATTAATGGGGGCTACAAAGAATAACGATAATTGGGGTACGGTTACATAACGTACGAGTAATCAATTGTGGGTTCTTGAATCTGCCCGTAGCTTTGTCTAGATTCATTCAAACCGAGTCTCTTCCCTGTTTTGATCAAGTTGAGTTTTCCGTGGCTGATGAGCTCGAGGGTTTATTGAATTGTGCCTCTTTTTTCCGTACCTCTTCAAAGATTCACATCCAGCTGTCGTGTTCTCCTGTGTCCACATAACTGGCTGAGTTGTCAAGATGTTACACCCCGCAGTATTATATTACGACAATGTCACCCTGTTGTACTACATTACGATGATGTTACGCTTCGCAGTAATAAGTTACGAAGATGTTGCACCCTGCAGTAATGTACGTTAAATTTTTCGTAAAGTAATTGACATCAGTCCAAGTAAAAAAATTATTTTGGGATTATATTTATTATGCTATTTCAGACAAGGGATAAGTAAATTCGTGAAGGAGAGAGTAAGCAAATCGAAAAAAATGAGTTTCATCGAAGTATGGCATTTTGGGATAAAATATGGCCCGAACTAAAATACCCTGTATTTATGGACTAGTACCATACAAGGTACCACATGGCCATGATAGTAAGGTGTATAAGGTATGTGAAAAGTGAGTAATATTTTAAGCAAGTGGTAATAACTCCCAATTTTACGAGTAATTGATTAATTATCGGGTAACGGGACATTACCCGATTAACTAATAAGAGGATAAAATTTAATTAACTAATATCTCACCCCCACCCCACGTGGCATGAAGCCACAATAATGAAAGTGACTAATTAGTCACTTATGCTGCCACCTAGACAAGAATGAGTATGGAATGGACATCTAAGTTGTCTTCATTACAAAGTCCAACATGATTCAAAAAGGAATCAAAATATATCCTTTCAAAATCAGAATGTTGTTCAACATTTTAACTTACAGATTTTCCATCTTTCTTGGTTTGAAATAAAGACGTGAGAAATCAGAGACAACTCCTTCATTCAAGATCAAACAACCATTTTATACTTTGTCTTTGATTCTTAAACCAAAACGTTAAAGAGCAGAATCAAAACAAATTCGTCCAAATTTCGTTTCAAGATTTCAAGCAGAAATCTCATCCATATTTCACAGAAGAAGATTCGTTCAAATAATTCCAGGAACAGGTATGTTAAGGCTATTCCTTCTTTCTTTTGGCATAGTTCAAATTATACGAAATTAACGAGCAAACTCACAGTTTTCATAAATTACTCTATTCATAAAAATATTAGAGGTGTCTATATTCTTGATTCCCCATGTGAATAATTATTATCTTCTATTCATGGGTCTCGAAAATACATATGTTGGTAAAATTTATTTCATGTTATTAATCAGAGGCATAATGGCCTTATGACGTACCGAGAGATTTTATTAACGTATTTCATATGTATTTTGATGCATTTACATATGCACATTGACCCATGACCAGATGGCGTTATATACGCACCACCACCTGATCAGTTGGTATATGATGATGATGTTCCCCACAGTGGATGAAATATGGTTCAAACGGCGTTATATACGCGTATTTATGTATTTATATTCAAACGGCGTTATATACGCGTATGTATGTATGTATATATATATGTATATGGGATATGGGAAAGGTTATGGCATTATATACGCACCACCACCTGATCAGCTGGTATACGGTGATGATGTTGCCCACAGTGGCCGATATGATATGATGGGATGCCCTCAGAGGCTGATGATGTTATGAAACATGTACCTATGCACGACATGACATTCATATGCATATGCATGATGCTAAAAGTAATTTATGATTTACAAAGCTATTCAGGCTTACAGGTTGAGTCTTGTGCTCTATATTTCTTCCATGTCTCTTATGTACTTATTTATGTGCCTTACATACTCGGTACATTATTCGTACTGACGTCCCTTTTTCCTGGAGACGCTGCGTTTCATGTCCGCAGATCTCGATAGACAGGTCGAGAGACCTCCAAGTAGGCTATCAGCTCAGTGAGAGATGTTGGTGCGATCCATTTGCTTCGGAGTCGCTTGTTTGGTTAGTATGATTTAGACGTGTATTGTTTGGTATGGCGGGACTCTATCCCGACATTTATGAAATTTATGTACTCTTAGAGGCTTGTAGACATATGTCGTATACGTGAAAGATTCTACGGTCTTGTCGGCCTATGTTTTGAGTTTGTAAATGATTATGTTGGCCTATTAGGCTTGTATGTCACGTGCATATGATGATGTAATAAGAAAGATACGTTACGTCGGTAGTCGGTCGAGTAAGGTACCGGGTGCCCGTCACGGCCCATCGGTTTGGGTCATGACAAAAGTGGTATCAGAGCAGTTCTGTCC
>ML403325.1:0-37013 GCA_005239525.1 Nicotiana knightiana
TTAGTGAAATGAACACTTTTTTGATGGAAATGAGTGGAAGGGACTTCTCGTTTGATGCAAGTAATGTCTATTTTTTACCAATACATATAGTCCCCTACTTACCATTTATTTATCAATTGAATACTTGGTAAGTGGATACTCATTTATGGCGGGAATTTTTTGCCCCGTTTTACTCGTACCATTGCATCTGCCTCTGAACGTACGCGTCGCTTGTCACTTCTATTAAATGCACGTGCCACGTGGTGATTCTGGATTGAATCTGCAATTCATCAGCGGACTTTAGGGTTTTTTGCGGCTGCATCAGTCACGAAGTGACAGTTTTAATAATGACTTTCACATCAGTATCTTTTCATTTTTTGACAGTTGCCTTCGTGTATAAATACCCCTTTTTGCCTTTGCTTCTACGAAAAACTTCTAACTTTCTTTTGCTGCTTACTAGTCATTCTATGCAAATATGTCTTCTTTAAACCAAGACTTCAAAAAAGTAATAATAGTCGATGAACTATCCCCTTCTTCTGCTCCGATCCGGAGTAGGAGGGGCGGTATATTAAAGAGTTTGGGCTCAACACCTTCTAGAGGGTCTTAATCTTCTCAACATAAAATTACTTCCCCCACCAACTTCTAGGGTTATTGTTACTCCATCTTATTATAAGGCTAGAGCTTCTAGATCTTCTTCTAAGAGTAGAGAGTCCAGTGAACCACTTCGCGAACCAAAGGTTGATGAGATTGTACCTGCTGAATTTTCTTTCGTAAATGACAGTGAAGCCATAAGAAAACAACTTTTTTCCATGACGTCTCATGATTGCGCTGATATTTACCCTACTCAAATTACTGAAGGCTTGATTTCTCTTGTGCGCAGAGACTGTTATTGGAAATTTGATTTCCCGGTTTTGGTCCCCAATGAAAATAAAAGGATAACTTATTACAAAGCAGGCTATTCTTTTGTATATACCTACCCTTTTACTTTGGGTTTCAGGCCTTCCATCGACCCTGTCATTATAGAGTTTTGTCGATTTTTTAACGTGTGTTTGGGACAAATCGGTCCTATCGTCTGGAGGGAAGTAGCATGCCTCAGATATTTGGCTAACTTACCTTCACTTCCTTTTACCTTTTATCATCTTATTCACCTCTACTCTCCCAAGTTATTCCGCCAAGGAATCTTTACTCTTGTGGCTAGGAGTAAGAGAGTTTTAGTGGATCCTGATGATGATAAAGATAGAGGTTGGTATGCCAGGTTTGTTGCTGCCCCTACAGGTGGATTAGTAGGTGAAGAAAATTTACCCTTCCNCGGTTTTGGTCCCCAATGAAAATAAAAGGATAACTTATTACAAAGCAGGCTATTCTTTTGTATATACCTACCCTTTTACTTTGGGTTTCAGGCCTTCCATCGACCCTGTCATTATAGAGTTTTGTCGATTTTTTAACGTGTGTTTGGGACAAATCGGTCCTATCGTCTGGAGGGAAGTAGCATGCCTCAGATATTTGGATAACTTGGCTTCACTTACTTTTACCTTTTATCATCTTATTCACCTCTACTCTCCCAAGTTATTCCGACAAGGAATCTTTACTCTTGTGGATAGGAGTAAGAGAGTTTTAGTCATTCCGGATGATGATAAAGATAAAGGTTGGTATGCCAGGTTTGTTGCTGTCCCTACAGGTGGATTAGTAGGTGAAGAAAATATACCCTTCCCTGAGAAGTGGAACTTTACACGTGAGTTTTTTTTACTCACTTATTTCCTTATTCTTGATAGATGTTCAGTACCGTTTTTGTCTTTTTTCAGCAACCATGGGAATCGTTGAGGAGATTTCCAATTTCCGTGGTTGGGTAGAAAAAATATTGTTGATCGCTCCAATGGAAGAACATTCTTGGAAATACTTTTCTGCAAGGTTTGGTTGGAAAGTAAAAACCCATGGTAGGTTTTTTGTTTTTTTTACGTTTCCCTTTTCTCTCTTTTTTGAACTTCTCTACTACCTGTTGTTTGTTTGTTAGGGTTTCCTGCCCGTGGTGTCACCACTGCTGCTATAACTGCTTCGAAGCTCTCTTTGGCCAAGGCTCAAGAAATTATCTTAAATTCTTCTTCGTCAAAAAGGAAAGCAGATAGGACTAGAAGATGAGGAGGAGCAGGAGGAAGGCTCGTTGGTTCGTAGGCCACGAGCAAGAAGAAGAGCCATGTCTGATGATGAATCTGCTCCCCTTACTGGTCCATCTTCCATGCCTGAGCCTGATCATTCTACCCCTGCATACTCTGAGGAGGAAACTCCTTCTGCAGCCACTGAGTCAATTGAGAAATTGTTCTATCAAGGTTTTGGCTAAATTTCAGAGGAGGCGCCTCTTGCCATCTTTCCTCCTTCTGCTCCAGTGGAACTTCAGTCTGCCGTGCCTGTTGCTATTTCTGCTTCCCCGGCTAGTCGTCCACTCTATGAAGGCTCAATACACTCGGAATTGCCTGTTGCATTTAGATTACTAACTATAAAATTGGATTGGAGTATTTCTCAAGCGTCCATGAATGTTATAATTGGGCTTATGGGTGAAGTTAGTCCGAACATTAACTTACCCGGTGATTACTATAAGGCCAAGAAGTTAGTTTCCAAGTTAGGAATTTCCTCAACAAAAATTGATTGTTGTGAAAAAGGTTGTATGTTATATTATAAAGATGATGCGACTCTAGAAGCGTGCAAATTTTGTGGATTGTCTCGTTTTAAGGAAGTCACAAACGCCAAAGCAAAGAAAGTTCCAATTAAGAGGATGCATTATTTACTTATTATACCTAGGTTAAAAAGATTGTATGCATCAATGAGTTCCGCTCTTCATATGAGATGGCACCACAAAAATAGAAGGGCGGCTGGTGTTTTGTGTCATCCTTCAGATGGAGAAGCGTGGAAGCATTTTGATAGGATGTATCCTGACTTTGCTAATGAACCAAGAAATGTTAGGTTATGTGATGACCCAAAAGTCATCTCTCATTATTATAAGTCAAAACGGTGTTCTGAGGCCTTGAAAACCTCCTTTTGTCTCACCTCATTTTACATGTGCAGCCCGGGTGTATAGCCAAGAAGCTTCTATATGAAAAACTTAGAAAAATGCTAGTTTTGCCTTTAAAATTAAATTTAAGTTGACTTCGGTCAACATTTTGGGTAAACAGACCTAGACACGGACCCGTGACTTGACGGAACCGGAGGGTCCGTAGGAAAATATGGGACTTGGGTGTATGCCCGGAATCGAATTCGAGGTGCCAAGCCCGAGAAATGAATTTTTGAAAGAAATTGTTTTACTGAAAATATAAGAGTTTTTGGAAATTTGGTTATATTTGAAATTTATGGTATCGGGCCCGTATTTTAGTTCCGGAGCCCGGTACAGGTTCAATATGATAATTATGATATGTTTGTAAAATTTAGTAAGGAACGGAGGTCGTTTGACGTGATTCGAACCCATATTTGTAAAATTTGAGACTTTGAAAGTTTTGAGATTTTTCTTTGATTTCTATGCTCAATTCGTTGTTTAAGATGTTATTTTGGCGATTTGATCGCACGAGTAAGTCCGTAAGATATTTTTTAGGTTGTGTACATGTTTGGTTTGGAGCCTAGAGGGCTCGGGTGAGTTTCGGATAGGCGTCGGGGTAATTTTTACTTAGAAAATCTGGTGTCTTGTGGCTGTTGCTAGTGTCCAGAAGATTTACCCTATGCGAACGCATGGGTATCCATGCGAACACAATGAATACGCAGGGAAGGGGGCTGGGTAACATTATGCGATCGCATAGTACAGGGTGCGAACGCGGGGCATAGGAAAATTACTCTACGCGAACGCACCCATGTAGTCGTGAACGTATAGAGTGTAGGGGGGCCTGGGGCTGGGTAGCTTATAACATTGTGCGAACGCAGACTGTGGCCCGCGAACGCATAGGCCTGGGGGATTAATCCTATGCGAACGCGGCCAAGGCTCGCGAACGCATAGAGTAAGTGTCCAGTCTTCTTACAACAGTAGCAAAAACGGGCATTCTTAAAAACTCATAACTTCTTCTTCCAAAAAGCCAGCTGGGGTAGTTCAGCCGGGTATTATGGCTCAGACCGGTGATGGAGCAGGTATGTCTGCTGATGCTTTGTGGAGGTTGGACAGGTTCACCAAGATTTTCACTACTACTTACAACGGTGCATCTTCAGAGGATCCCCAGGATTACTTAGACAGTTGCTATGAGGTTCTTCGGAACATGGGGATCGTGGAGACCAATGGGGTCGATTTTGCTACTTTTCACCTTTCTGGTCCCGCCAAGACTTGGTGGAGGGATTATTACTTGACCAAACCAGCTGGATCTTCGCCTTTGTCTTGGGCCCAGTTCTCCGATTTGTTCTTGGAGAAGTTTCTCCCTATCACTCAGAGAGAGGATTTTAGGAGGCAGTTTGAGCGTCTCCAGCAGGGTTCTATGACCGTCACTCAGTATGAGACCAGATTCATCACTTTGGCCCGACATGCTATCATGATACTCCCCACCGACCGAGAGAGGGTAAGGAGGTTTATTGAAGGGCTAGCTCAGCCGATTAGACTACAGATGGCCAGAGAGACATGCAGTGATATTTAATTTCAGGAGGCGGCCAATGTGGCCAGGAGAGATGGTCTTATTGCAGGGTAGTGGTCAGGGGTATGACAAGAGGCCTCATCATTTTGGCCGGTTCAGTGGTGCCTCATCTGGAGGCAGGAATTCTTTTGGTAGGGGTCATCCTCCTAGACCCTTTCAATCAGCACTCCAGGTATCCCGCAGTGCACCACCAGCTCCTATCAGTGCACCGCCGCTCCAGAGTTTTCAGAGTGGTTACTCCGATCGACAGAGACAGCCGAGATCCTGTTACACTTGTGGTGGCCCGGGGCACATTGCTAGATTTTTCCCCCGAGCCTCGAGTGGTTCTCAGCACCAGGGTTCCCGTGCTATTATTCCCGCACCAGGTGCTCCACCACCCCCTCAGCTAGCTAGGGGTGGAGGTCAAGGTTCCAGAGGTGGAGGCCAGACAGTTAGAGGTGGAGTTCATGCTATTAGAGGTAGAGGTCAGCCCGCTAGAGTTAAAGGAGTTGAAAAAACAATTGCAGGATTTTCTTGATAAAGGCTTCATTAAGCCTAGTGTCTCGCCTTGGGGTGCGCCGGTGTTGTTTGTTAAAAAGAAGGACGGGTAAATGAGGATGTGTATAGATTATCAGCAATTGAACAAGGTGACCGTCAAGAACAAGTATCCATTGCTGCGAATTGATGATTTGTTTGATCAGCTTCAGGGTGCCAAGGTATTTTCGAAGATCGATTTGAGATCTGGCTACCATCAGTTAAGGATTAGGGCATCCGATCTCCCTAAGACAGCTTTCCGCACTCGGTACGGGCATTATGAGTTCTTAGTGATGTCATTTAGGTTGACAACTGCCCTAGCAGATTTTATGGACTTTATGAACCGGGTGTTCAGACCTTGTTTTGATTCCTTCATGATTGTCTTCATTGATGATATTCTGATTTATTCCCGCAGCCGGGAGGAGCACGAGCAACACCATTGAGTCGTTCTTCAGACTTTGAAGGATAGTCAGTTGTATGCTAAGTTTTCTAAGTGTGAGTTCTAGTTGAGTTCAGTTGCATTCCTGGGTCATGTTGTATCAGCAGAGGGTATCCAGGTGGATCCCAAGAAGATTTCAGCAGTCAAGGATTGGTCTAGGCCCACATCAGCTACAGAGATTCGGAGTTTCTTAGGCTTAGCAGGCTACTATCGTCCATTTGTGGAGGGATTTTCATCTATTCCAGCCCCGATGACCAGGTTGACTCAGAAGGGTGCCCAATTCAGGTGGTCAGATGATTGTGAGGCGAGCTTTCAGAAGCTCAAGACAGCCTTGACCACGACACCGATGTTGGTTTTTCCCTCAGGTTTATGGCCATATACTGTGTATTGTGATGCATCTCGGGTTTGAATTGGTGCAGTGTTGATGCAGGATGGAAAGGTTATTGCATATGCTTCGCGTTAGTTGAAGATCCACGAGAAGCATTATCCAGTTCATGATTTGGAGATAGCAACCATTGTTCACGCGCCGAAGATTTGGAGGCATTATTTATATGGCGTGTCTTGTGAGGTGTTCACGGATCACGAGAGTTTGCAATATTTGTTCAAGCAGAAGAAGTTGAAATTTGAGGTAGAGGAAATGGTTGGAGCTGTTGCAGGACTGTGATATCACCATCTTATATCACCCGGGGAAGGCCAATGTGGTGGCCGATGCTTTGAGTAGGAAGTCAGCAAGAATGGGTAGTCTGGCTTATATTCTGGTCGGAGAGAGGCCGCTTGCTTTGGATGTTCAGGCTTTAGCCAATCGATTCATGAGATTGGATGTTTCTGAGCCCGACTGTATTCTAGCTTATACAGTTGCTCGTTCTTCATTATTTGATCGTATTTGAGACTGGCAGTATGATGATCCTCATTTGTGTGTCCTCAGGGATACGGTCTGGCACGGAGATGCCAAGCAGGTTACAGTTGGTGATGATGGAGTTTTACGGATGCAGGGTCGTATTTGTGTACCCAATGTGGATGGACTTCGTGAGTTGATATTGCAGGAGGCCCATGTTCCCGGTATTCCATTCATCCGGGCGCCGCAAAGATGTACCAGGATTTGCGGCAGCATTATTGGTGGCAGAGGATGAAGAAAGATATTGTGGCATATATAGCACGGTGCTTGAACTATCAGCAGGTTAAGTACGAGCACCAGAGACCCGGTGATTTGATGCAGCAGATTAAGATTTCGGAGTGGAAGTGGGAGCGTATCACCATGGATTTCGTAGCTGGGTTCCCATGGACTCAAAGGAGGTTCGATGCAATATGGGTCATTGTGGATAGGCTGACCAAGTCAGCATATTTCATCCCTGTAGCAGTTTCATATTCTTCGGAGAGATTGGCAGAGATTTACATCAGGGAGATTGTTCGCCTGCATGGTGTGCCCGTGTCTATTATTTCTGACCGAGGTACGCAGTTTACCTCGCATTTCTGGAGGGCAGTCCAGCGTGATTTGGGCACGAGGGTTGAGTTGAGCACAACATTCCATCCTCAAATGGACGGACAGTCCGAGCATAGTATTCAGATTTTGGAGGATATGCTACGAGCCTGTGTCATTGACTTTGGAGGCTCTGGGGATCAGTTCTTGCCATTAGCTGAGTTTCCTACAACAATAGCTATTAGTCGAGCATTCAGATGACTCCTTGTGAGGCATTATATGGTAGGCGGTGTCGGTCGCTGGTTGGTGGTTTGACCCGGGAGAGGCTCGATTGTTGGGTATGGAGTTAGTGCAGGATGCCTTGGATAAGGTTAAAATCATTCAGGATAGACTTCGTACAACGCAGTCCAGGAAGAAGAGTTATGCCGACCGCAGAGTTCGTGATTTGGCATTCATGGTTGGGGAGCGGGTATTGCTTCGAGTATCACCCATGAAGGGCGTGATGAGATTTGGGAAGAAGGGCAAGCTAAGCCCTAGATTCATTGGTCCATTTGAGATTCTTGACAGAGTGGGAGAGGTGGCCTATAGACATGCGTTGCCACCAAATTTATCAGCTGTGCATACGGTGTTTCATGTGTCTATGCTTCGGAAGTACCACGGAGACCCAGCCCATGTGTTAGATTTCAGTAGTGTCCAGTTGGACAAAGATTTGACCTATGAGGAGGAGACGGTCGCCATGTTAGACCGGCAGGTTCGTCAGTTGAGATCGAAGAGTTATCCTTCGGTTCGTGTCCAGTGGAGAGGTCAGCCTGTCGAGGCAGCTACCTGGGAGCCCGAGTCTGATATGCGGAGCCGTTATCCCCATCTTTTCCCTAATTCAGGTACTTTTCTATGTTCGTCCGAGGACGAACGATTGTTTTAGAGGTGGAGAATGTGATGACTCAAAAGTCATCTATCATTATTATAAGTCAAAATGGTGTTTCGAGGCCTTGAAAACCTCCTTTTGTCTCACCTCATTTTGCGTGCGCAACCCGGGAGTATAGCCGAGAAGCTTCTATATGAAAAACTGAGAAAAATGCTACTTTTGCCTTTAAAATTGAATTTAAGTTGACTTCGATCAACATTTTGGGTAAACGGACCCGGATCCGGACCCGTGATTTGACAGACCCGGAGGGTCCGTAGGAAAATACGGGACTTGGGCGTATGCCCGAAATTGAATTCCGAGGTCCCAAGCCCGAGAAATGAATTTTTGAAAGAAATTGTTTTACTGAAAATATAAGAGTTTTTGGAAATTTGGTTATATTTGAAATTTATGGTATCGGGACCGTATTTTGGTTCCGGAGCCCGGTACAGGTTCAATATGATAATTATGATATGTCTGTAAAATTTGGTAAGGAACGGAGGTCGTTTGACATGATTCAGACCCGTATTTGTAAAATTTGAGACTTTGAAAGTTTTGAGATTTTTCTTTGATTTCTATGCTCAATTTGTTGTTTAAGATGTTATTTTGGAGATTTGATCGCACGAGTAAGTGCGTAGTATGTTTTTGAGGTTGTATACATGTTTGATTTGGAGCCCAGAGGGCTCGAGTGAGCTTCGGATAGGCGTCGGGGTGATTTTTACTTAGAAAATCTGGTGTCTTGTCGCTGTTGCTGGTGTCCAGGAAATTTACCCTATGCGAACGCATGGGTATCCATGCGAATGCAATGCACACGCAGGGAAGGGGGCTGGGTAACACTATGCGATCGCATAGTACAGGGTGCGAACGTGGAGCATAGGAAAATTACTCTACGCGAACGTACCCATGTAGTCGCGAACGCATAGAGTGTAAGGGGGCCTGGGGCTGGGTAGCCTATAACATTGTGCAAACGCGGCCTGTGGCCCGCGAACGCGTAGGCCTGGGGGATTAAGCCTATGCAAACGCGGCCAAGGCTCGCGAATGCATAGAGTAAGTGTCCAGTCTTCTTAAAACAGTAGCAAAAACGGGTATTCTTCAAAAACTCATAACTTCTTCTTCCAAACTCCAAATTGGGAGATTTTTGAAAGGGAACTTCACTACAAATTCATAAGTATGTAATCTTGGACTCATTTTCTTCCATTTCCATTAACACCCATTAGATTTCTAGGCCTAAATCATGTTCTTAAGGGTAGAAAATTAGGGATTTGGGTAGAGTTAGGGCTTTTTGTATAATTGGAATTTAGACCTCGTTTTGGGGTCGTATTTCAAAACTAATTACATATTCGGGCTCGTGGGTGAATGGGTGATCGGGTTTTGGTCCGAACCTCGTATTTTGACCAAGCGAGCCCGGGGTCGAATTTTGACTTTTTGGGAAGAATGATAGGAAATCTGTAATTAAGTATTGGAATTGAATTATTTAGTGTTTATTGATGTTATTGAGTCAATTATGTCTAGATACAATCGATTTGGAGTCGATTTCAAAAGTAAAAGCGGTGATTGAGGTTTGATTTTGGTCGTGGAGGTCGAGGTAAGTGTTTGGCCTAACTTTAGCTTGAGGGAATAGGTGTTGAGTCTTATTTGCCGTGTGTTTATACCATGTACAACGTATAGGTGAGGTGACGAGTACCTATACGTTGGTGTCAAGCATGCCAGTGAGTCGGAAATTTTGAATTATGTGATTTTCATTGATATTTACTGTGTTATAGCTTGAATTTCACTTTAGTGGTTGTTCATTGGGTGGAAATTCTTGGTAATGGATTTTGTTGAGTATTTTTTTGGTTAAGGAATCTTATGTAAAGATATGTACTTGAGCGAGATTGGTTATAGTTGTATCCCTTGCCGGGATAGTGATATTTTTACTGTTGTTCCCTTGCAGGGATGTTATGATTCATATTATTGATTTTTCCTAGCCAAACTTCTGCTATTGATATTGTTTGGGTGAGGAACAGTGTAAAGCACGAAGGATGATGCCGTGTATTGATTATTGTGAGGAAGAGTGTAAAGCACGAATGGTGATGCCGTGTATTGATTATTGTGAGGATGAGAGTGTAAAAGCACGAACGGTGATGCCGTGCCATGTTATGATATTAAAAGCACGAACGGTGATGGCGTGCCGTATCTTTTTATTATTTGGTGAGGATGAGAGTAAAAGCACGAAGGGTGATGCCGTGCATTTGCTTTATTTATTGTTTGGTGAGGATGAGAGTAAAAGCACGAAGGGTGATGTTGTGCATTTTCTTTATTTATTGTTTGGTGAGGATGAGAGTAGAAGCACGAAGGGTGATGTCGTGCACTGTTTTCTCTGTGATTGTTACTTCCTGCTGTTACTTAGATAATTGAACAGTTGTCTTATTTTCGTTATTTCTGTTATCTGATATTGCTTTCCCCAACATGTTTCCCCTTTTCCCTTGTACTTAACTAGTTATTCCTATTGCTATTATTTCTTCCAAATATTATTAAATTGCACAGCTTGTCTTAATTTTCGTGTCCTAGACTCGTCACTACTTCGCCGAGGTTAGGCTCGACACTTACTCAGTACATGGGGTCGGTTGTACTGATGCTACACCTGCACATATTTTTCTTGTGCAGATCCCGACACAGGACCCTTTGGCCATTAGAGCTAGGAGGATGCCTTCAGTCCCGTCGGAGACACCGAGGTAGTCCTGCAGGCATCCGTAGGCCTTGGCGTCCCCTCCTATTTCATTTGTATTCTGTTCTAGATATTTCAGAAACATATATATTTACTTTTGTTCAAACCCCTTATTTGTAGTATTCCTAGATAGTCCGTGAAAAGTGTGACACCAAGTTCTGGGAGTTGTTATTATGGGTTTTGTGATAGTACTTAAAAAGGTTTTTAGATTCTATTTCTTCCGTACTTTTATTTCCGCTGATCTTGTATGTCACTAACTAGTTGCTAAAAATAAAGAAATAATATAGAATAACCGGTAATGTTGGCTTGCCTAGCGGATTCAATGTTAGGCACCATCACGGTCCTGTGATGACCCAAAAGGTCATCCCGTATATTTCTAGCTAATTCTATGTTCCGAGGACGTGAAAACCTCCTTCTACCTCACCTCGATTTGCATGCGCAGCCCGGGCGTGTAGTCGGGAAGCCTTTATGTGAAAAACTGATAAAAATGATAATTTTGTATTAGAAAATTTAATAAAGTTGACTTTGGTCAACGTTTTTGGTAAACGGACCCGGACCCATAATTTGACGGTCCCGAAGGGTCCGTAAGAAAATATGGGACTTGGGCATATGCCCGGAATCGAATTCCGAGGTCCCAAGTCAGAGAAATAAATTTTTAAAGAAAATTATTTTCTGAAAAATATAAAGGTTTTTTGAAAATGAAATTTGAGGTGAAACCTGTGGTATCGGGCCCGTATCTTGGTTCCGGAGCCCGGAACAGGTTCAATATGTTTTATATGTGTTATCTGTGAAATTTGGAAATAAACGGACTTCGTTTGGCGTGATTCGGATCATAAATGGAAAATTTAGAAGTATTAGAAGTTTAAAGGAATTTCATTGATTTTGAGGTTTAATTCGATGGTTATGATGTTATTTCGGTGTTTTGATTACTTGAATAAGTCCGTAGGATGTTTTTTAGGTTGTGTGTATATTTGGTTTTGAGCCCCGAGGGCTCGGGTGAGTTTCGGGTAGGCGTCAGAGTGCAAATGCCTTAGAAAATCTGGTGTGGGTGCTATTTTCTGGTGTTTAATAAAATTCCCTATGCGAACGCACTCAAGGGAGTGCGAACATACATGGTAAAGTGGGGTTTGGGGGTCAGGGTCAATTTGTTCAGTTCGAACGCACCAAGCAGGTGGCGATCGCGGAGGGTCCTTAGGGACGGGAGGGGTATTGCGCGAATGCGGGTGATAGGGTGCGAACGCACAGTGTTAGCGTGGGCCTGGGGGCTGGATAGAAATTACCCTGTGCGAACGCGGAGCTTGGACCGCGAATGCACTGCTTTATTTCGCCCAGTCATTTTTTAATACCCAATAACAGAACCATTACGAGATTTACCCCATTTTTCTCAAACTTCATCTTCCCCAACCCTCTTAGGCGATTTTGGAGCATCTCTTCCTCCATAGCTTCATAGGTAAGTAATTATAACTTCATTTTCTTCCATTTGCATCAACCATTATTAGATTCTAAGCCTAAAAACATGAAATCAAAGGTAGAAATTGGGGTTTTGGGTAGAGTTAGGGCTTTTTGAATATTTGGGAATTTGACCTTGTTTTGGGTCGGATTTCAAAACAAATTATATATTCGGGCTCGTGGGTGAATGGGTGATCGGGTTTTGGTCCGAACCTCGTGTTTCGACCAAGCGGGCCCGGGGTCGATTTTTGGAAATTTTGGAAGAATGTTGGGAAATCTATAATTAGGCATTTAAATTGAATTTTTTAGTACTTATTGATGTTATTAAGTCAATTATGTCTAGATACGATTGATTTGGAGTCGGATTCGAAAGGAAAAAGCGATGCTTGAGGCTTGATTTGGATTCTTGGAGTCGAGGTAAGTATCTTGCCTAACCTTGTGTGGGGGAACTACCCCTTAGGATTGAGTCTTCTTTGTTGATTGTAGTCCGTGTATACGAGGTGACGAGTGCGTACTCGGACTTATTTGCTAATAGATTGGACTTTTTGGATTCGTACGTTCTCATGTTACCTGTGTACGAGTTGTAATTATTACGTTTGAATCCTTCGTTATTAATTTCATCCGTTCCTGCTTAAATTAGAATTACTTGCTTTTGGATTTCCTTGGTTGGCTATTTGACCTTAAATGACTTAATTGAATATCTTACCGCTCTTATCTTCATGCTATACTTGCTTTCCAAAACTGCCAAATTGACTATACTAGTGTTATCTAGCTTTGTAGTTGTTTAGCCGTAGTTAGAACATCCGTTCGTTGGTGTCAAGCATGCCCGTGAGTCTTACATTGTGCTTTATATAATTCTTCCCTTATGTGCTACTTGGATCTAGTTGATATACATTTATGTTGTTGGTGTTTTCTTGATGTTGCCTATTATTGGACCCTGGTTTGAGCTGAGTTTTATTTCGTAAAGTTAATTGTTTAGGCGAGATTGGTTATAGTTGTTTCCCTTGTCGGGATGATGTTGTTTTCATTGTTGACTCCCTTGTCGGGATGGTATGATTTCTATTGTTGTTTATACTGTTAATGATACTGTTTGCGTTGTTGACTCCCTTGCCGGGATGTTGTGATTTATGGTTCTTATTGTTGATTCCCGGATGTTGTGATTTATGGTTATTATTGTTGATTTCCCTTGTTAAATTGCTGTTTATTTATTTATTGCACGAGGGGACATCCCGTGCCAAGTGTTTGTGAGGTTATGCATGAGGGGACATTCCGTGCCGAGTGTTTGTGAGGTTATGCACGAGGGGACATTCCATGTCGAGTGTTTATTTATTTATTGCACGAGGGGACATTCCGTGCTGAGTGTTTATTTATTTATTGCACGAGAGGATATTCCGTGCCGAGTGTTTATTTATTTATTGCACGAGGGGACATTCCGTTCCGAATGTTTATTTATTTATTGCACGAGGGGACATTCCGTGCCGAGTGTTTGTGAGGTTATGCACGAGGGGACATTTCGTGCCGAGTGTTTATGCATTATTATTTCTATTGTTCTTGTTTGCTATTTACTGCACTTGTTTTGGTGAGGATGAGAGTAAAAGCACGAGGGGTGATGCCGTGCACTTGTCTTTGCATTTTATTCCATTGTTCTAAATTTGGATATTCCTACCGATCTCTTACTGCATTTATTGGCAAGATTTGATATTCTTCCTGTACTGCATGACAACTTTTGAGTTACGGACTGAGTTCCGGTGGATAAATCTTGAGGATATTTTAATCAAGGGATTTTTACTGAAAAGTATTATTGAAAAAGAAATGGTTTTGAAATGATTATGTTTGAATGACTTTTACAATGAGGGTATATTTGAAAAGCACTTGTCTTGCCTAAAATGATATTTGGAAGTCATTTATTGGGAAAGCATCTTTGGGAAGCTTCGTATTTTGAAAGAAACTGTGTTTTATGTAATTCTCTCTATTAAATATACTTATATCTACTTTTGGAGAAAGTATATTTTCAAAGGAAACTCTTCCACACAAAATGATTTTATCTGCAAAAGTTTTTCATATGAACTGATGTTTAAAGATTTCTACCAGTTATGAATTTTAATGGCTAAGGCCCGATGTGAAAAAACCGACGTGGAGTTGAGTTATTGGTGTTCTCTATTGTATTGTGTTTCCTTTCGATTCGGCTTGTTTTGCTATCCATCTTTCTGTGTGTTTTTGGTGCTGTTTCGTGATTAATTTTCTGTAATTTCCTTCCGCTTTATATTGTCATTATTGTAGATTATTCCTTGAAGTCTTAGATAGATGTAACGTTCGGTCATTTCTATATTCATGTTATTTATTTTGTAGACCAGTGGTGTCTTGACTAGTCCTCGTCACTACTCCACCGAGGTTAGTCTTGATACTTACTGGGCACCGCTGTGGTGTGCTCATACTACACTTNCATTTTTGTGTGCAGATCCAGGTATATATTGTAGTAGCTGTGTGGATGATTGCCGAGGAGGATCAAGGTAACCTGCTGCTGCGTTCGCAGGCGTCGAAGTCACCTTCTTCGTATTTATTATTCATACACTGTTGTATTTATTTCCAAACAGTTGTACTTAGAAGTTGTAGAAGATTCGTAGAGCTTATGACTTGTATTACCGATTTTGGGAAAGTTTGTGCATTCTGTTGAGATTCTATATCAATACTGTTAGTTTTCCTTTTTTTTTATTATTGTTATTCAGTAACTGCTAGGCTTACTTAGTCCCTAAGACTAGGTGCCATCACGATACCCAACAGAGGGAATTTGGGTCGTGACAGGTCCCGACGGTGGAAAATTCGGGTCGTGACAGGTTGGGTTTGTGTGCAGATGGATTCACTCCTTTTTCTGTCTCTGCTGCACCATATTCTTGTTGGCCTATTTTTATTACACCGTGTAATCTTCCGCCATAGATGTGTATGACTTCATATTTGTTCCTAACTAGCATAGTTCCGGGTCCAAGTAATCCAAAAAGTTTGATTGATGTATATTTGCATCCTTTGATTAATGAGCTAAAGTTATTGTGGCAGGAAGATGTTGAAACATACGACATATCACCTAAACCAAATTTTAAATTGTGTGCTGATTTGATGTGGACTATTAATGACTTTCCTGCGTATGGAATGTTATCTGGATGGTCGACTACCGGAAAGTTAGCTTGTCCTTGCTGTATGGAAGACAGAAAGGTATTCACTTTGAAACATGGAGGTAAGACCACATGGTTTGACTGTCACCGTCGATTTTTCCCAATGGATCATTCAGGAGAAATACTAGTGCATTTATGAAAAATTGAACTGATTATGATGAGCCGCCAACAACCTTGTCGGGGAGGAAATTTGTGAGAGGGTTAAGAATTTTCCTAAGGTAACAGAGTCTCCATTTCTTAAATTACCTGGTTATGGTGTTGAGCATAATTGGACTAAACATAGCATATTTTGGGAGTTACCTTATTGGAAGCATAATCTTCTTCGACATAACTTGGATGTCATGCATATTGAAAAGAACTTTTTTGATAAGCTGTTTCATACTGTAATGGATGACAAGAACAGGACAAAAGATAATTTGAAGGCCAGGATGGATTTACAGGAATACTATAGGCGAAGAGAATTAGAACAACGACAAGAAAATAACAGGATGGTGAAGCCTAAGGCCAGTTATTCATTCAAAATGGATGACAAACAAAAGATCTGTGATTGGGTTCGAAATTTTAGAAGCCTAAGGCCAGTTATTCCTTCATCATCTTCTTTTGGCACCCGATCGTCATTTTCTCCAATCATTCATTCATCATCTTCCTCTGGCATGTCTTCATCATTTAGTTAGCCTGCTAGCCACTCTTCCATGCCTTCGTCTGATTTCACTCTGTCTTCATTGCCCAACATTTCTAGGCTAGATATTGGGGTCGATGGTAATTCGACATCCCCATACACGGATAGTGATACAGCTACACAGCCTCCTACACGAAGGCAGGATCCTCCAAATGTTGGAAAATATGATGATCTTCGGAGGTTGGTTATTGTGCCCGATGGAGCAGGGTAAATATTCATCTTATTAATTTATAATTAATTGTAAATATAGTTTCTAACTTGTTTTAAATTCAATGCAGCTTTTATCCTCGTCGGGCTACAAAAGCCATGGTTGAATCGATGCGTTCATTTTATCACGCACCATGGAGGTTTTGGTTAGAAGTTCCAACTGATGTTAGGGACAGAATGTTTGATGAATTTAGGGTAAAATTAATGTTTTACTTTAGTTTTCAACTTTTTTTATTCATTCCAACATGTTTTATTTGCAGATGAAATGTGCATGGTCACGCGATTCTGAGGCTGAGGTACGAGCCATTTTCTTTAAGAAATGTCAAGATAGGTTGAGTGGCATGCTTCGGACTGCTCGAGAGAGTAAACAGGGGCCAGGTTGTATTCTTGATGATTTATGGGTTAAGCTTCTTGAGTATTGGAAATCTTCGGAATTCAAGAAGAAGACCGAACAGGGAAGGGCAGCCCGTTTGTCCGACAAGGGTGGCTCGGTGCACACGGGCAGCTCAATTAGTATGGCGACTCATCGAAGAAGATTGGTAATGTATTTATTATATTTTTCTTGATTTATAACTATTTTAGTTACCGTGTTTTAACATATTATTTATTAAGGCTAAAGGAAGACCGGTTACTCATGATGAGGTGTTTGAGGAAACCCACATGAAGAAGTTGAAGGATGGAACAAAAACGACTTGGATCGAGCCGCGCGCTGAGACAACCCATGTAAGATTAACAACATTCTTCACATATATGAGTTAACAATATAGCTCTGTTATTAACATTAAACATAATTAATTAACAACTTCTTCTCTTGTCATAAGCGTCAAAAAGTGTTGAGTAAGTGATTTCGATGTATACATGCCAACAATAAAACCAGGTTCTCTACATCTCAATGCCTTGTGAATTTTCACTTGACCAGCATTTATATTCCCATATAGAGAGCTAATTCTCGATAAGGAACACCCCTATATAGCAGCAAAACACTGATCACATTTTTGAACAGGCCCCACTAGCAATCAGAACACCACCAACCACAGGTACAAGGCAGCCATAAGTAATCCAAGATTCCCTCTTATGTGTAATCAAATAAGCAAACAAAGCTATGAAAAATGGCGTCGTTGCGCCCACATACAACAGACCCACAAAAGACAATGCTGAGAGTAGCAATTCTGAAAAACTGAGATCTTGATTTGATTCTTTGAAAAGCAACAATCTTTAAGAAAATAATGGATACATAACTTAAGACAACACAAGTTGACATGTGACATATTGTTAAGAATATAGGGAAAGAAAACCCATAGTTTGAGAGTAATAATTTGTTAAGGAGGAGAACTCCTATGTTTGAGGAGTACCAGGAGATGATTAGTGAGGCAATGAAAAGAGTTTGTTTTTCTGATTGTGTTGCTGACATTGTTTTTTTCAATGTGTGTGTGTGTTTTGGTGTTGTTTGATTTGTGAAGGAAGCTTTCATTGATGTGCTTTCTTCAGGTCGAGGAAACATTTTACTAGTAATATGAAGGGCGATATTTGGTTTTGTTTAGTGTGTGTGTGTTTTTGGGAATGTTTGTAGGGAAATGTGCATCTAAATACTGCGACAGGTCCCCTAAACACTGCGAATATATGTTCAATTACTCACTTCGTCAATTGAACAACTCTTTAGAGACTTTGGATGTTGATTTAGGTAATGAACAAAGCTTCGTTATATCGAAAATTTGAGAGAATTGATGGGGTGGGTATATAGAGAAACGCCAAAACTTGAAGTTTGTTTGAATAGGTTGAGGTTCGAGTATACACTAAGCAGTACAAGAGTGAACAATAGTTTAATGATTCTGAGCAATAGGGAGTGTTTCTGAGATGTTTTATCCAATAATTGGAAGTGATCAAAGTATGGTGGCTTTTTTTCTGTCTAATATATAAATTGTGGATACCCTCTGTATCTTTGGGGTACAGTACATTCTCTTAGTTTTTTTGTTTTTTCTGCTCATGCTTTTTGGTATATACTTTATGTGTTGAGAAAGTTTTGGAATTATGTCTAATGTATGCGTCGAGAAAGTTTTGGAATTATCTAAATTTTATTTCATAACATTCTGTTTTTAACTTTCTTCTTCTATACCAGTTTGAGAAATAAAGATACTTTAAAGTGATTAAGTCCAGCTAGGCTGCTACACTTTTTATCTTTCCGTGTGTTTCATTCTAAAGTTTGAGAATGAAGATACTTGCATAAATTTTCTTTAATAAAATTTACTTTTATACTAATTGAAATTTTTTTACAGGATAATTTCAAACGAATCTTGGAGGAGTTCATTCAAAGCCAGCCGATTGATGATCAAGGTAGGCCAATCCAACCAACGCAAGAGGAGATCATGGACATGTGGATTAAGGAAGCTGGTGGCGTGCATAAGGGGAGAGTCTACGGCCTTGGATCAGAGTTTAGTCTCGGTCGTCGTACTTCTGGATTATCTGATTCTTATTCTTCGTCACATTGCTAGGTTGATCTGGATGAGTTTGAGCAATTGAATAGGAAGGGAGCGAAGATTAGAGTTGTATCTTCAAGAAAGGGCTGCAAGGGAAGAAGAGTCAAAGCAAAGGGAGGAAGAAGATAGGCGAAGGGAGGAAGAAATAAGGCGAAAAGACGATGCATTAAGACTTGTCACTGGTGATGTTAAAAGTCTCAAGTCTCAGATAAACTCTCTGTTAGCATCTGGTGCATTTCATGTGCCCCGTTCTCCAGCATCTGATGATAACTAAAGAGTAGTTTCTTTTATTAGCTTGTCTTGGATGGTACTTGGATGTTGAATATTGAATGTTTGATTTTTTGAGTTTTTGTTCTACTTTTGGATTAGTTGGATTAATTATGAATGGATTGATTAATTGTTGTTTATGAAATGAATTGGATTGCATGTTGAATTTAGTATTTGAATGCTTAATTATATTTAGTCTTGTATTGTTGGTTGTACTTTCTGTTTGGCAGGTGGTGTAGTTCTAAAAATAGATGTGGCCATGAAAATATTTTCCAGATTTCCCACGGATTTCCCACCGACTCCGTGGGAATTTTGTGCATTTTTTTCCCCAGAATTTTAATATTTCCCACTGATTTTTGTGGGAATGTTCATATATTTATATCCAGGTTATGAATATTTCCCACTGCTTCCATGGGTAAAACAAAAAAAAAAAAAATATCTAAATTATTTTTAATACTTCCCACGGAGTCGGTGGGAAACTTAAGAAAATTAAATTATTTTATTTTCTTACTTTTCCCACGACGTTCATGGGAAGCTATTTTCCCACCGAGCGTCTCCCTTGAGAATGTAATAAGAATATTAGAATTTCACACAGATTTCCCACCGATTCTTCCGTGGGAAAAGTCTGTATTTTTAGTAGTGTCAATTAGATTGGAGCTTCCGCTTCTAATTATTTCGTGGGTGTTTACCCCGTACCTCTTTGTTCCGTATCTCTTTTTAAGCTTTCATCCAGCTGTTGCTCTTCCATTGCTCCACGTATATTGCTTGTCATCCAAGATATTACACGTGTAATGTCTATTTTTTACCAATACAATTATGTTGATGAAGTTCATGCAAGCTTCTCAGATGTGACATTGAATCACCTCATGGCAGTTAAGCTTAAACGTATAGCTGGAACAAGGCCGGGAATGCAGCTGATCAAGCTACTATTGGCCAAGTCTCCAGCACCGCTCAGAATGATCGACCCTTAAGTACTGGGGAAGATAACAAAATTTCAGCGGGCGTCATCTAAAGCAGAAGTTGTAGTTATCCATGGCTTATATTGACTTCTGATAAAAGAATCTCTCAACGTACACGCGGAGATTTCAATCTTGCTTGATCTTCATGAGTCTATCTGAATATGCTATTTGGCTGAAATGTTATGGAGGTTAAATGTGAAAAAAAAAAACGATATAAACTTTATGATTGCTAGTATAGAGTGAAGTTAGTTAAATAGTTGTTACTTTAGTGTTATTTCCAGGTTAAATTTGGCCAGTTCTGTATATATTATGCTTGAGAAAGATGCAGATATAAAAGAAAGATGATAAATCAACAATCAGTTGGTGATGAAATTTACTAGTAGTTTGTTATTTCATTTTCATACATGTTCAAAAATGAAATTAGATATTTCCAAAAAAAAAAAGTAATTAGATAATACAACGTTCGCTAAACTTTACATGCGGTATCAGTGAAGTTTATTCAAAATTTACCCGGCTAATTTCCCACGTGAAAATTTCCCATGGTTAATCATTGCTAAAATGAGCACTAGGTTTTGTATACGCATATACGATTTTTTTATAACAGCGTCGTTTGTTCGATATTTTTTGGCTTTTAGAATGAATGACTATTATACACCTATAACAATATTTGATATTTAAATAGTTTTTGGCTGTTATAAAAATAAATTATCCATTTTTTTTTAAAGTTACATATAAAAGATAGGATATTATTCAAATTTAAATACTCAAAAGATATGCATATTGCACTTATTAAGTATTAAAGAAAGTTAATACATTATAACTAAATTTATAATGATTTAAACTCTAAGGCACACATTTTAAAGCTGCTAAAAGATTAAATTCTTTTAAGATTGATAGAAAAACTCAATAAATAAAAAGAATTCAAATTTATATACTCAAAAGATATACTCTTACAATAGAAAGATTATTAATAGTTGCTCAAGGAATCATGTACCTTTGCATCTAGTTAACATAAATATGTTATATAGTAAGTCATTTGGGTATTTCCTAGAAAATCAAGTCTTTTAGTGGGCGTTTGAACTTAAGAATTGTAAGAATTCGGAAAAAAGTGAAAAGAAAAAAATTAAGTAAAAATGGTATTTGAAAATTAGAGTTGTGTTTGGAAATGAATATAATTTTGGGTTGTTTTTGAATTTTTGTAAGTGATCTGAGTGAAAATTTTAACAAACAGTTTTTTGGAGTTTTTCAAATTTTCGAAAAATTTCAAAATTCATCTTCAAGTGAAAATTGAAAATTTTATGGCCAAATACTGATTTTGAAAAAAGTGAAATAAATTTCATGGCCAAACGGGCTCTTAATACTATATTTATTTAGTCTTATGTTTTTTCTTTTCTATAATTAATATGGTAAATTAATTTCAATAAATTATTTTTAGAATGAAATAGAATCCTTCTTTTTTCTTTATAAGGTTAAAAATTGTAGAAAACTTAAAGTGACAAATAGACATCAAAATCCTAAAAATTAGTTCATCAAAAATATTAAATTTTCAATTAATGTTAAAGTCTAAAAAATTATTTATATAGTGACTATTATTACAATAATATATTGACACGTTTGAAGCAATGTGCCTTTACTTTATTATTCGGAAACTTTTCTCTTTTTAATTTAGACTTCAAGAATATAAATATTAGGTAACGTAACTTAGAATTATAGTAGTAGTTATTTTACATCGTCAAATAAGAAAATAATTTGTGTAAGACAAAATTTTAATTGATGCTAAAGTTTTAAATATTTAAAAAAAAATAGTTAATGACTATTCTTACATCATAGGGAATTGATAAGGAAATTATTAATAAGCAAATTAGTTGACTAAAAACCAAGGAGAGGTGCCATGGTGTATGTTGTTCACTGATGATATAGTTTTGATTGACGAGACGCGAGGCAGCGTTAATGAGAGACTGGAGGTGCGGAGGCAGACACTGGAGTCTAAAGGTTTCAAGTTGAGTAGGACTAAGACAAAATATGTGGAATGTAAGTTCAACGACGTGACGGAGGACGCGGATGTGTAAGTCAGGCTTGACTCACAGGTCATTCTCAAGAGAGAAAGTTTTAAGTACTTAGGGTCAACTATCCAGGGAGATGGAGAGATCGACGGGGATATTACGTACCGTATTGGGGTGGGGTGGATGAAATGGAGGTTAGCGTCTGGAGTCCTGTGTGACAAGAATGTGCCACCAAAACTCAAAGGTCAGTTCTATAGAGCGGTGGTTAGACCGGCCATGTTGTATGGGGCTGAGTGTTTAGCCAGTCAAGAATTCACATATCCAGAAGATGAAAGTAGCAGAAATAAGGATGTTGAGATGGATGTGTGGGCACACTAGGCTGGATAAAATTAGGAATGAAGATATTCGGGAGAGGGTGGGCGTGGCTCTGGTGGACAATAAGATGCGGGAAGCGCGACTTAAATGGTTCGGACACGTGCAGAGGAGAAGCCTAGATTCCCCAGTTAGGAGGTGTGAGCGGTTGGCTTTGGCAGGTACGAGAAGAGGTAGAGGGCGGCCTAAAAAGTATTGGGGCGAGGTGATCAGGCAAGACATGGCGCGGTTCCAAATTTTCGAGGACATGGCTCTTGATAGGAAGGTGTGGAGGTCAAGCATTAGGGTTGTAGGTTAAAGGGTAGTCGAGCGGTTTTCCTCTTTGTACCGATGCAACGACTCGGCCGGTCGTTTTGAGAGTTTGAGCCCCGAACCCCTAATAGCTATTTTCCCCACGTTTTTTCTGCAATTGGGACTTGCCAGAGTGTTTGGTTATGGAATTCGGAGAGTTCTGGGACACTTAGTCCCTAGATGTGAGTTTAAGCCTTAGAATTTGGACCGTAGTCGGAATTGTGTGAAGACGGATCCGGAATGGGATTTTGTCGACTCCGTTAGCTACGTTGAGTGATTTTGGGGCTAGGAGCGCGTCCGGAATGTATTTTGGAGGTTTGTAGTAGATTTAAGTTTGAATTGGCGAAAGTTAGATTTTCAGCAATTTCGGCCGATAGGGGAAATTTTGATATCGAGCTCGGATTGGAATTTTGGAAGTGGATGTAGGTTCGTAGTGTCATTCTTGACCTGTGTGTCAAATTTGAGGTCATTCGGACTAGGTTTGACGTGTTTCGGCGTTGTTTGTATAATTTGGAAAAATGCTAAGTTCTTAGGCTTGAATCCGTGTTTAATTCATGTTTTTGGTGTTATTCAATGTGGTTTAAAGGATCGACTAAGTGCGAATGATGTTATAGGACTGGTTGGTAGGTTTATTTGAGGTCCCGGGGGCCTCGGGTGTGTTTCAGATTCTTAGCGGGAAGAAATTTGGACTTAGGCAAAATCGGGTGTTACTGGTTCTGGTGTTTCGCACCTGCGGAGGGGAGCCCACAGGTGCGGACACGCAGGAGTACTGGGGGTGTTTGCAGATGCGGAAAAGGCCAGGGCACACTAGGCTCGCAGATACGGCTGGGTGTCCGCAGATGCGGCCCAGGGGTCGCAGATGCGGACCCAGCCCGTTTAAGTGATTTTCGCACCTGCGTTGATTTTTCCGCAGGTGCTGCCCCATGAACCGCAGATGCGGAAATCGCTGGGTTCAAGAGGGCAGAATCGAGGGATTTTTGTTCATAACTCAAAATTTAATTTGGAGCTCGGTGGGAGACAATTTCTCGAGGGTTTTTGAAGGAGAATCATTGGGTAATGAATTCTAACTCTAATTTGATCATTATAATTGTTGTTTTCCTCGCCTAATTAAGGTATTTGAGGGTAAAAGTTTGGAAATGGGGGAAAAAGGTTCCCTAATTGAAAATCTGAGATTTGATTGAGATTTTGACGTCGGATTTTGATTATTTTTGTTCGAGTGAACTCGTGAGTGAACGGGTGTTCATAATTTGTAAATTTTACCTGATTCTGAGACGTGGGCCCGGAGACTTTTTGGGGAGATTTTCCTAATTTTGCATTTAGCTTCGAATTTATTAGTTAAATTAGTTACTTAAAGTTATATTTACATTATGCAATTAATTTGAATAGATTTGGGCCATTTGGAGTTAGGTACTCATGGCAAGAACGTGATCTCGAGTTGATTTGAGCGGTTGAGGTAAGTGGCTTGCCTAACCTTGTGTTGGGGAGTTTCCCTTAGGATATTTGATGTTATTTGATTTGTGAGCACTGTGTACGTGACGTGACGAGTACGTACACGGTCTGTTACTCTCGTTTTTCCTCCTTAAATTATAAATTGTTTTTCTCTTATTAAACTGCACTCATACGTTATATTGCTTAGCTTAGATTAGAGAAGCATGCTTACGTGTTTTAATTGCTTATATGACACTCTGTTCTCCATTCTTAGTTAAATCCCTATTTTCCTTATTTGTGATTAGTATAAACTATTTAATTCGATGACATACCTGTCATTTTATCTTGTTTCGCATATTTAAATTGGGACTACGGACGTATTCCGGGAGATCCCCTGTATTGCATATTTATTTTGGGACTACAGACGTATTTCAGGAGACCCTCCAGCACTGCATATTTATTTTGGGACTACGGACGTATTCCAGGAGATCCCCTTGTACTGCATAATCATTTGGAACTACGGGACAGTATCCTGGGAAATTTCACCTTGTGTTTACCTTGTTCTGAGCCGAGGGCTCCCTTGACTGTTAAGTTTCCGAGAATTTCCTTTAACTGTTTACTGTAGAATTTACTTCTCTTTTACCATTTAATTTATTATATTTACTCTGGTAGGACCTTAACCTGACCTCGTCACTACTTGACCGAGGTTAGGCTGGGCACTTACTGGGTACCATTGTGGTGTACTCATGCCCTTTCCTGCACATATTTTCGTGTGCAGATCCAGGTACGAGCTATCATCCTCGAGGATAGTGCGTATTGCTGATTTTGAGGAGACTTCAAGGTAATTCTGCCGCGTCCGCAGAATCCTCAGAGTCCCCTTCTACTCCATCGTCTAGAGTCTACTTATGTATTTCAGACTTTTGTTTAGAGATACATCAGTGTATTGAAGCTTGTGACTTAGTGACATTTCGGGTAATTGGGAGAATATTTTTGTATATGCCGAGCATCACCATTTTGTTATTTAGAATATGCCTTTACTTCCTTATTTATTGTGTTTTCTTTAAATTTTCCGTAATATTAGGCTTACCTAGTCGTAAAGACTAGGTGACGTCACGACACATGTAAAAGAGGCAATTTGGGTCGTGACAACCGACGAGTATGATAGTGTTTTGTCTAGCACTACTAGAGATTTATGTTGTGTTTCACACTTTTGCATAATACTTGTGTTATTGCGTTTCCATTTATTTGATGTCTCTCACGTTGTTGATATTATTTTTCAGTTTTTGTTGTCATAGATCTATTGTCTCTGAGCCGAGGGTCTCCCGGAAACAACCTCTCTATCCCCTCTGGGGTAGGGGTAAGGTCTGCGTACACTCTACCTTTCTCAGACCCCACTGATGGGATTTTACTGGGTTGTTGTTGTTGTAGTTGACTAAAAAGTTCGAAATAGTAGTAAAATAATTAAATAATTATTTCTAAATATTAGGAATATAATTATATCTGTTATAAAATAATAAAATAAGAAGAAAGTATTGCAGAAAAAAGTAGAGAGAGAATTCTTATTGACATATGATCAATTACAATGTAATAGAACTCATGTATTTATAGGGAAAATGTGACTTAGCCACCAAGTAACAAATTATAAAATCTCTCTAAATATAGACATTCACCTTAAATATAATTCTATTTATAACACTCCCCCTTGAATGTCTATTCAACAGATAATGTGCCTCGTTAAAACCTTAACTAAAATAAAATCCAGTTGGAAAAAATTCTAGAAAAGGAAAAAGAGTACACATGTTTAATAGTACGCCTTTTGGTTGCCTCGTTAAAAACCTTGCAAGGAAAACTCAGTGGGACAAAATCTTGTTAGGGAAAAAGAGTGCAACACGTATTAACTCCCCCTGATGAGGGCATCAATTCACATCCTTGAGCCTTCGCATTCCAATCTAGTACACTAGCTTCTTGAAGGTTGACGTCAGCAGAGACTTGATGAATAAATCATCCATATTAACTTCTATGAATATGTTGCACCTTAAAAATTCTCGCTATCACATTATCATGCTTATAATTATAGCAAGATAGAAAAGTGCACAAATTGTACTTAGGATGTAGTACTTCATGACCAAAAATTTTATATGTTTTAAGCAATTTAAATTCTTCATGGATTGTCATATAAGCAATATAAATGGACTTTAGATGCATATCAAGTTTTTATGTCATGCTAGACATATAAGATAGATAAAAGTGATTGTACACACCATTGGCTTAATACTTTCAAGTGTTTGAACTGCAAGTCCAAAACTACACTTGGCGCTATCATAGATCCTCATCTATACTTAGTGATATCATATATGTCATCGACGAACATTTTATATTGGTTCCAATATTTTTTTCATAAAGACATAACATAGGGATCTCTTCATTCATATATTCAGGTACCTGAATCTCTCCTGAGATTTTATGAAGTGTTATGTCATGTGATCTTCTAGATCACTTGCCTCTGTATTATGATCATTTTGATCATTTGCTCATCTTCTTTATCAAGAATTTTATTTGAAACTGATTTGTCTATACGCTTTAAGTGTACCATAGACTATTGTCCTTCTAGGACTTATTTTAATAAGAGCATTTGCAGTGAGAATGTAGTTACTTTCTTTGGGTCAACAAATGCGTCTGGCATGCTTTGCAATATATTGCAGATGAATTATCTTTTTATGAACTTCAAGTTCATATTATCTTATTTCAAGATCTAGATGTAGAAATGATAATTCATTACAAGTAACGTTTTCTCAATTGTTTATCTTGTATTCCTTTTATGTTAGAAAAACTAACTTTCTTCCTCAATTTTGGGAAACTTTCTTTGTGCATTATGGTGTTAATCAAATATAAACCGCACATCAATAATAATAAGATAAAATTATTTGGTTCATGATCCTGAACCATTTGTGAGGGGAGAATGTAATATACTTTCGTGTATAACGTATATCAAACTGATATAGATAACTTTGTTCTCATAAGCAATAGTTTAGTTATCAAGTGGGGGCACTCAATAAATCATTTTGCTAAACCAACTGTGATGTAAGCCAATTTATCAAGATGAAATATCTTGAATATGCTCTAAATTAAATTATTGAGCAAGTTATCAAGCAAACCCCATGTTGCGGATTAATAATAATCGCACATGTAACAATCTCATAGATGCATCTTATGTGGTATACATGGTAGGTGAATGAGCCCATATTCACCTTTGATATTTCTAGCATTCATGAGATTCAATCCCAATTTTAGTTGGTCTATTAATTAATGAGAACAAGCAACATAAGAGAATTCATAAAGAACTTTCTAGTTCTTTAATATTTACCAATGTGAATTTTTATTTTTGTACTTCATACGTAAATTAATATGGCTTAACCAATTATGTCAGCTGGATAAATTATCAATATTGATAAACTTTAGGATTACACCATGACGTGTGCAATTATGAATAAACTCCAAGTTTATTATGATATGGGTTTTTATATCAATAAACTTCCACTTCATTGTGGCATTCTTTTATTTGTATAGTACAAACCGGAGAATAAAGCGGGCAAATTTTCACATACATATTACCTTCCTCCAAAATAATAATAGTTGGCTCTTCTAGAGCTCTCATTAATTTGGTACTCCACATATTCATCAACATTCATAGGGTGAATATCACTTTTAAGGAGAAAGTTAGATCATTATGGTCATGGTCAAAATCATTATAGGCAAGATATATTATTTCCATTACTTTTGCCCTGTAATAAAAACATTGCCATAATATTTTGGTATAATCACAATAGGTACGTGATCAATGACCATTCATGTCATAATAATGAAATTATATTCTTATTTTATCTCAAATTTCCTTTTATAGGTGAGTGTGGCATATTCACTACCACTAGCACATTCATATTCTTCCAAGAATGAATATGTATACATAAATCAGATGTTGTCACATTCACATCATGAATGGACCATAATCATCTATATGTGCTTTACAAAATCTCATGTCAAAATCGATGACAAATATTACTTTCACAGAATGAAAGATTATTTTGAGGATCCTTATTATTCTCATTATCATAATGATGATGGCGATTATAATTTCGTCTATTGCCACGTTCACATCCATTGATACCTTCACGGTAATGATTTTGTCCTCTTTCAGACTATCACATATTACTATCACATTCTCTTAAGGGGAATGAGAATGAAACAAATTCAATGAGACGGGTTTCCACTTGTTTGCCCACAATCATACATGAATTTGATCATGACAAGGCATAGAAATTTTAACAATTCGGGTGGTTATAATTTTTAACTCTATGAGAGTTATAATCGAAGTTTATTGTCTTTGCTTGCATTTAAAATTAAATTATAGAATTTCAAGAATTTAAAACAGAAAAATAAAGTAAAATACTTACTTTAAATCCAGACTTTAATCATGAAGGAAGTTCATGGAATAATTGACAATCATTATGCTCAATCCCAAAGCTTCTACTCAATTGGTTAGAGTCTCGTGCTGATAACATATTATAAAACAATAAAATAAGAAGAAGAGTATTGCAGAGAAAAGTAGAAAGAGAATTCTTATTGATATGGATCAATTACAATGGAATAGAACCCCTCTATTTTATATGAAAAATGTGACATAGCCACCAAGTAACAAACCATAAAATCTCTCTAAATATAGACATTCACCTTAAATACTATTCTATTTATAACAATATAATAATTACTTTATCTTGTAGAAACTCTATTTTAAAAGGTTAAAGACCATAATATAGATACATAGATAAACACATAGATACTCTTGAATCATTAAGAAAAGAAAGAAAAGAAATTATAGTCGTCACGTGACAAACAAACTCTTCATAAGTTTTCTGCCATTGTATTTGCGCTCTGTCACGTGACAAACAAACTCTTCATCATTTTTCTGCAAAATTAGGGCACACTGAAAAATTAGCAAACAGATTTCTCATCGGCAATTGCAATCAGATGACGAGAATCTCTCGGTTGCGTTACTCTTCCAATGGTATTATTCCCTTTATCTCTTTTTCTGCTATTTCACGTTCTTCTTTAGCAATTGCAATCAGATACTATTATAGTAATATTGAGAATGTCAAGTGTTTAGATGATGCTATGAGTTTCTTCCGTCGAATGGTCAGAACGCAACCTCTTCCTTCTATTTTCGACTTCTCCAAATTGTTGAAGACTATGGTAAATTTGAAGCATTACTCTTCTGTTGTTTCCCTTTTTCAAGAAATGCGGTACATCTTGAATATAGCGATTAACAATTATTGCCTAATGTATCATTCCGACTGCGGATTTTCAGTGTTAGCCATTTACTTGAAGAGTGGCATTCCATTTGATGTTGTCACCTTTAACACCTTATTAAGGGGACTCTTTGCTGAAAATAAGATCAAAGATGCTGTTAACCTGTTCAAAAAGTTGGTGAGAGAGGATATTTGTGAGCCTGATGAAGTCATGTATTCAATTGTCATGAATGGGCTTAGCAAAAGGGGTCATACTAAAAAAACTTTTGATTTGCTTAGGGTAATGGAACAAGGAAGCACTAAGCCCAATGCTATAGATGCCCTATGCAAAGATAGGATGTTAGATGTTGCTATTAGCCTTTTTGAAGAGATGAAACAAAAAGGCATTCCTCCGAACGTTGTCACATATAGTTCATTAATTAATGGTTTCTGTAAGTTTGGTCAGTGGGAAAAGGTTAGGACTTTGTTCTCTGAAATGGTAAATCTTAATATTTATCCAAACATATGCACCTTCAACATAGTGACAAATAGACTATGCAAAGAGGGTAAAGTTTAAGAGGCTGAGGAGGTAATGAGACACATGATTAGAAAAGGTGTAGAGCCAGATGTGGTCAGCTACAATGTGATAATTGATGGTTATTGCTTACGTGGCCAAATGGATAGATCAAGGAGAATTTTCGATTCAATAATAGGTAAGGGCATTAAGCCTGACATTGTTAGCTATAACACTTTAATAAATGGATACTGTAAGAACAATAAATTGGTTGAGGCCATGGATTTGTTTCATGAAATTTCTCGAAACGGATTGGAACCTAGCATTTTTACCTACAATACTATCTTGCAAAGTCTATTTGAAGTTGGAAGGATTGACTTTGCGCAAAAATTCTTTGCTGAGATGCTATCTATAGGGCTCAAACCTGATTTATGCACTAATCGCATTTTGCTCGACGATTATTTTCACAATGGGCTTGTTGAGAAAGCAATGTTGCTATTGCATGAGTTGGAAACAAAGAGAGAAGACACATGTATTCAACTTTATAATGTTTTAATTGACGGGTTGAGCAAAAATGTTCAGCTCGACAAAGCTTATGCTATTTTTGAGAAGCTTTATTTTGTTGGATTATTTCCCAATGTGATAACATACACTATAATTATTAATGAATTTTGTCTAGAAGGGTTGTTAGATGAAGCTAAGGATATGCTAAAAAAAATGGAGCAAAATGATCATTCACCAGACAATGCCACGTACAATATTATTGTGCAAGGATTTTTTGAAATTTAGCAAAATTAGTGAAATGATAACTTTTTAGAAGGAAATGACTGGAAGAGACTTCTCATTTGATGCAAGTACTGTAGAGTTACTAATAGATGTTATAGCGAAGGATCCTTCTTTGCTTAACATTATACCACAATTTCCCTTGGGAAATAAGAACTAAGAAGTGATATTTATTTCACTTGATTTATTTAGCTTTACCTATCACTACGACGCAATTTCCTTTTACCTTTGCAAAAGAACTCACATCAATGAAATTGAGAAAGCTGAAAGAATATGGTAATTAGAACATTGCTTGAGTTCTAAACTTTTTCCTTCTGTTCTGAACCTTGCTGTAAGCAGTTGATTCACTAGATGTTTCACTTGTACAATGTTATAGTAAATTACATGTTTCTCTACTTATTATTAGGTGGTTCACTTAAAACTATAGCAGATAGTGGAGTCTTTGTTCTGAACCTTGCTGTAAGCAGTTGATTCACTAGATGTTTCACTTGTACAATTTTATAGTAAATTACATGTTTCTCTACTTATTATTAGGTGGTTCACTTAAAACTATAGCAGATAGTGGAGTCCAAAATTGAGGAAGCATGCCAAAATCTGCAGGATCATCTAAATACTTCTGAGATCAAGCGAGGTGAAAAGCTTAAGATGGTTTTTCTCTTACACTTGATATATAGTACACTTCAATTCTTTTCTTTTTTAAAATTTGTTTTTTTTTTTAGATTTTTGTTTCATTATGATTGAGATTGCTTCTTATTCATTTAAATACTTCTGACTAATGTGATTGGCGGAATTATTTGAAGGATTTGAACTTCTCTCTTACTCGTTTGGATTTTTGGAGGCTATTTGTTATCAATTACAGGGAAACTAGTAAAAGATTTTACTGGAGGGAGTATCTTCTAAGAGACTCCATCACTGTCTTCCAAGAAAGTTCAAGAAAGTAAAAAAAAAAGAAGCTTTCTTGAAGCTTTTTTGTTATTTGAAAAGCTGCACAGTTGTTCCTACCATTTAACAATTTAAACGAAGAAGATTATAGATACTTGCAAATCCGATTTTGGAAATCAATTGAAGAATTGTTGTTGAGCGGGTTGATTTTCCGGCAAAGTTCATTCTTTCTTCTGGAGATTTATCGGGTTTTTGATTGAAAGTTCGCCGGAGCACCAGACTTTTCGGCATCCATCGGAAAAATAAATTCTCCCTTTGGAGCAGCAGCAGTCAGCGGATTTGGAAGCGTGTCCGGACATCCTCGACTGTGATCCAGGTTCTATCTTTCTTGAATTGTATTTGCACACATCTATTTACTGTTGCCTTGCCGACAATTTTGATTGGATTAATTGCTTTTTTTCTATCTTTTCTATTAGTATTTTAAGCTTAAGGTTTCATTTATTCATTTTAGTTCTATGTTTGCATAGGGGTAGTTTCGTAGACGTGGTAGATTCATTGTTCTAGTGCCTGCTCGCGTTTCTGTTCTCGTAGTCTCTCCTTTGAGTTGTTTTTAGCTCTCGGGTTCGTAGCTTATAGTCCTTCGTTCCCATTTTTGGTTCTTAGTAGCAGTGTTTACCTAATACCTCTTGCTTATAGTGGCGGTAGTGAACGATGTGAGAGTAAGGTCATGTCCTCGAAAGGGGATGGGGGTGGGGTCTAGGGGTGGCAAGGAGGGGTAAGAAAGACTCTAGGTTGAGAATTGGGTCTTGGAACATTGGGACGTTGACGGGGAAGTCTATAGAATTAGGTAAGATTCTTCAGAAGAGGAAGATCAACCTAGCGTGTGTTCAGGAGACTAGATGGAAGGGTACTAGGGCACGAGATGTAGACTGGTTTAAACTATGGTACTCAGGGAGCGCTAGGGGTAAGAATGGGGTAGGTATTTTAGTAGACAGGGACCTCAGGGAGCTCGTAGTTGAGGTTAGGAGGGTAAATGATAAGTTTATGAGTATTAAGCTAGTAGTTGGTGGATTTACTGTAAACGTGATTAGTGCATACGCTCCCTAGGTAGGTTTGAACCAGGAGGTCAAGAAGCAATTTTGCGATGATTTGGACGAGATGGTGCGTTAGTATCCTGCACACAGAGAAGTTGTTTATTGGCGGAGATTTCAATGGTCATATTGGGGCTAGTGCTAGGGGTTATGATGATGTGCATTGCGGGTACGATTTTGAGGATAGGAATGAGGGAGGTAATTCACTTTTGGAGTTTGCTAGAGCTTTTGATTTGGTTATAGCTAACTCGAGTTTCCCGAAGAGGGAAGAGAACCTGGTCACTTTCCGAAATTCAATGGGCAAGACTCAGATTGATTATCTTCTCTGCAGGAAATGCAATAAAGGTATGTGCACTGACTGCAAGGTCATCCCGAGTGAGCACCTCACGACTCTTCATAGGCTCCTAGTTATGGACCTGGAGATCAAGAGGAGTAGGAGGAAGAGGGCGGGGTACAGGCAACCTAAGATTAAGTGGGGTAACTTGACCAAGGACAAAGCTCAGGAGTTAGGGGAGAACTTGTTGGCTATGAGGGCCTGGATGAGTATGGGGGACGCGTTTAGTATGTGGTCCATGACTGCGGATTGCATTAGGGTAGCTGCTAGAGAGATCTTAGTGGCCACAAAGGGTTCTCCTAGGTCCATAAAGGGGACTGGTGGTGGAATAGAGAGGTTCAAGGTAAAGTGGAACCTAAGAAAGCTGCTTATTTGAAGCTAGTAGAGAGTACAAACGAGGAGGAAAAAAATACTTATCGGGAGTGTTACATAAAGGAAAAGAAAGAGGAAAAGTTAGCAGTTACGATGGCTAAGAACACAACATTTTCTTGTTTGTACGAGGAGCTCGAGGGCAAAGGCGGGGACAGGAGATTGTACCGGTTGGCCAAGGTGAGGGAGAGGAAAGCCCGTGACTTAGACCAAGTCAAGTGCATCAAGGACGAGGATGGCAAAGTGTTGATGGACGAGGCACTCATTAAGGGAAGATGGCAGACATACTTCCATAAACTGTTGAATGAGGAGGGGGATAGACACATTGTGCTGGGTGAATTGGAGCACTCTGAGAGTCTGCGTGATTTTGGGTACTGTAGGCAGATTACAGTAGAGGAGGTGGAAGAGGCGATGCGTAAGATGTGCAGGGGAAAAGCAACGGGGCCAAAAAAAATCATGGTGGAATTCTGGAAGAGCGCGGGGCGGGCAGGTTTGGAGTGGGTCTCTGGGCTGTTTAATGTTATTTTTAAGACAAAGAAGATGCCCGAAGAATGGAGGTGGAGTACGATGGTTTCGCTTTACAAGAACAAGGGTGATTGATGCGAGGCTAGAATGCATAGTTTAACATGTGATATACCTTACATTTGAGGTGCGTTAATGATAAAAATACACTTGTTATGTGCTTAATGGAGTTTATTTCATGTGTAGGTGAATTGGAGATGGAAACGGAGCTAAAGGGATGCAAATACGTCGAAAATACGCAAAAGGAGACACCCGGGCGATAGCCGGGCGTTAACCCCCTAAAGCTGGGCAGCCCCTGGCGTTAGGGGGGCGCTAGGGCCCAAATGCCAGGCCTGCCCTGGCCTTAAGGGGGCGTTTGGCCCCAAACGCCCGGGGTCCCAAGTTCGGTCAAATCCGAGTTTTGACGAGTTTAAGTGTTTCCCGGTTGAAATAGAAGTCTCCTACACGGTTAGGGTTCGCCCTAAACTTATAAATAGACCCCAAACAACACAACTTAAGAGATTCGAAGGGGAGAGAAGAGGATTCGGACGGCAAAACATCGATTTGTACAGATTTTCTTCATTACTTTGTAGTTTAATTATGCAAGTTATTTTAGATTTTATTCTTATGAATTTGTTTAGCTAACTTCTTTAANAATTGTTTGAACAACACCACTCCCAGTTATAGATGAAAGTTATAACCGAGGGTTTAGAGGTTGAATTAGAGATAACGATACCTCGGGTGCAATCTAAAGTGAACTGTAATGCAATCTAGCTAGCGTAACTTGAGAGAGTGCGTCTAGTAAATTATCATAATTACTTGAGAGAGATTTATGGTAGATAGAGTGTTCATGATTGATAGAGAACAACTAATCAAGCTATATGAAGTATCGAGAAGTAAATTCACCGACGGGGGAAACCATAACCTTAGATTTTTATTACAATTGTTTACACCTTAGCATAGTTAATCTTTAGTTTTAATCTTTAGTTTTAGCAATTTAAATAACCTCAAGAGACAGTTGAGTATTCTAACAGCTTTCTTGATACGTAAATTCCCTGTGGGATCGACTCTGGGCATAATACCCCGGATTATATTTGCAACGCCCGCTTAGTCTTTTATTAGACATAGTTGAGCGTGATCAAATTTTGGCGCCGTTGCCGGGAAATTAATGGTATTATCGAGTGTAGCTGTAAGTGTACATATTATTAGGTTTTAAGTTTGAATTTTTTTTTTTAGTATTTGATTTTTAGTTTCTTTATTTTTTTTTATTTGTTAAAACATGGCATCATGGAATTATGAGAGTTTGGATGTTGGTAATTCTACTTTTGATCCTCATTATGGATATTATGGAGGAAACCACTCAGAGGAATTTTATCAAAATAGTCCCGAGAGCGAGTTATGTGCACCAACTCAATCTTATGTGTGGAATGAATGTGAGATGTGTGGTGGTCAAGATGGTCACTTTCAGGGTTGTGCTTATATTTCTTATCTTCCCCCAACCCCTTACTTTGATGATTCTTCTTTTTCCTTTGAAGTTAATAGAAATAAAGAACTCAGTGATGATGACTGGAAAAGGCTCGAGGATATGATGAAATGCATTCTGGAACAACTTGAGGAGTTACAACTGCGGATACAAAGGCATGATGAAACTATTCGCAACTTGGAGGCTCAAACGAGTCAACTAGTTGAAGCTTTTAATGCTCAATATGCCAACGGTATGGATAGTAGCCAGGAGCAGTGTACATCAGAGATGAAAATTGAGGTGTCAATGGAGGTGTCCAAAGTAGAAACCCAGCACTCTAACCAACTAGGATTTGAGGATGTCGATGTTGAAGAAGTAGTACTAGAGTCAACCAGGGACGTTGAGGATACAACTTTAATCGACTCTAGTGTTATTGTGGTTGAGGATGTTGAAAGTCCTGCAGTTCATGTGTTTGAGCGCATTGGTCCTCACTCCAAATATTTTTCCACATTGTGTTTGGATGATGATATGGAAATAGAGTCATCTGAGCCAATTGAGGAGTTAAGGAATGAGGAACAAGATAACTACATTCTAGAATTTTTCGTGCCAGAAAGACAGGACTACATACCTCATCTAAAAGCCAAGAAGTGTAAAAATAATACAATAGTTGCTTGGGCCAATTATATTTGTTCCGCCACCCTTGGAGCATAACCAAAAACTTGATGCCAATTGGGGGNGCGACGTTAAATCAAGCGCTTGTTGGGAGGCAGCCCAGCTTTACTGCTTTATTTTATTTTATTTTACTTTTGTTTTAGAGTATTTTTCTAATTGTATTATTTTGTAGTGTAAATTCTTTTTATTTTGTTAGGAGCATGGAACACAAGCCACTGGAAGGATACAACAAAAAATTAGATGGTTGGAACTAAATGTGAGGTACCCGCATGAAGGACCAAGCATGAGAGAAGTCTGAGTAACCCATGAGATGCTAGTGCGTCGGCCTTTGGCCTACCAGGGAGTTTCTTTTTACCCTCTTGTATGCATAGGTGCGCATTGGGGACAATGCACAATTTTAAGTGTGGGGTGAGGAGATTGTCTGGTGACTTTCTATGCTATTTTAGTTATGTTAGATTAATGGAATAATTTATCTTTTTACAAAATAAAATAAAATAAATTTTTTTTTTTAGAAATATGTTGACTCTTCCTGACGATGGATCTCCTAGACAGTTTTCTTGAGGGAAGTAAGTCTAACGAAAAGACCAAAAATTTTTTTGTTTTAGGTAGTGTAGTAATTCCCCCTTGGTTTTTCTTTGGACCACGGTTCTTTTCCAAGGGTTTTTAATTGAACCGGGTGTAGGTAGTTTTTAATTTTTAGGAGTAGTAATCACATGATTGAGGGCTTAAACGTAGCAATATCTCGAAACGTGTTAATGCCTTGAGAATAGTCAACACTTTTGTTTTGATGCTTAGGCTTAATTTTTTGACTCCAGGATAAATACCTTAAATCAGGAATTCTTAAGATTTGCTTAACTGCTTTGACTGGAGTGTCGTGATAGATCCAATCCTGAGTGAATTATGTGCCAAGTGTATGTGAGGTTTGTATGTTATTCTGTGCATTGCATCTGATGTCTAGAACTTGCCCTGTGTGTGTGCAAAGTGAAATAGAAGTGTTATTCAGTCTTGGAAGTGATATAGGCATTTCTTTGTTGAGCCAGTTATCTATATTTTACCCACATAATTGTTATGTATCATCGTTAACCCCGTTGAGCCTATAATCCTATTTCTTTGGCAACCACAGTACAAGCCATATCCCTTTGTTTTAATTGATCATCTATTTGAACCTTGTCTCCTCTCGTAAGCACTGAAAATGTGATGAATTATGGAAAAGTTAAAGTGTGGGGTGGTAGGTTGGTTTTTGAGGGGAATAATTGAAATAAGGAGAAAGGTGCACTGT